>OMNW01035240.1:22647-40153 GCA_900303245.1 Selene dorsalis | reverse complement strand
CCTCGCCTACACAGTTTCAATAAACCTTCAAATAAGAGTGCACAATCCTGCTCTGACTGAATAGTTGTTGTAGGAAAAACACAACAATCACATGGATATGAGATTCTTCCATAATTCTGGTCTAGTTCTTAGCACATTGGTTGCGGTAAAAATGACAGTGATGTATGTTTTCACACCTCTGGAATGTGCTTGTGAAATAACTTGCAGGTTTTTTTGTAGCTGTATCTGATAAGACAAGCTACATTAATCTAACATGTTACTCATCTGATTAAAACAGTAAAAATAAAAATAGAAGAACCAGTTGACTGTGCTTCACTGAAGAGTTCTGCTTGGATCATTAGCGAGGCAGTAATGGCTAACTAGTTATTCAGGTCAAATATAAAGCTTCTCCAACATCATTATTGCATACACTGATTTAGATGGATTATCCAACAGATTATTTGTGAAAGAAACACACAAATGTTAGTGCGTAGATTTAGCTGCAACGTAGAGCTGTGACTAACTGCCCTAGCTATCAATATTAAAGAAATAGGGATTTATCATTTCTACAACTAATTACAAACAAATCAGTCGACACTTGACACATTTATTTTAGTCTCACTGGCAGCTGGCTATTCTCTTCTGCAGGAACAACAACCCCAGATATTTTTGCTATGCATTTGAAAATGAAGTTTGTGTATTGAAAGACAATATAATGTGTGAGTTTTCAATAGAAAACTGACTCATATGTGGAAGAGCGAGTGAAGAGCTAGCATGGACAGCACTAGATTCCTTAAACTGAAGCAGCTAGACATCAATTTTCTATATTTCTAATTTATATGTTTTACAGACTCTGACAGGTCAAAGTGTCTTCTTTGTAGCAGTGAACGTCTCATCTCACTGGACAGCAGGACTGGCAGGTTCAGGAGATCCTTTGTCCACACTGCCCCCCCCCATTACACTGTACAACACCTCAGCCAAACAAAATGGCTCATGACCTGGACTGTTGAACTACTATTGTACTCACTGTTGTGTTTGAAGACTCTGATCGTAGATCCAGAGAGCCTGGCTCCCAGCACCAGAGAGGCGTGGTTCAGTTCATCACTCAGGATCAGACACCCCTGCAGGCCACCACACCACCATTAATTAGCATTACTTATTCAACCATGTATATATATATATGTTTTTTTTCCTATCTGAGGTGGCAGACAGCATAACACAGTCTTAAAAATCTGTCTGGTACATATCTATATTGGTTGTGTAATGGAAATGAATTCCCTGATGTTCATGTAAACACATGTATATTTTCATAAGAGCTAAAGAATTTAAAGCAGCAGCTTATCTACCTGCCAAACAACATCAGCAGCAATGACACCAAGTAGACAGGTCTGACCCCTTTGTTTTTTTTTCACCCTGACATGCAGTTGTGCTACTATTCACTTGTACAAACATGAAGTGTCCTCCTGACACAACACCAGAGGGTGGTTTTGTGTCTCTGTTTTCTGTGCTGTGGTGGTGTGACATTATGAAATGTTCCTGTTTAGGTGCTACAGTCCAATAAAAACCCACATTCTTGTAACATAAGAGGAGGAAGCAGGAGTGAAGTAGAAAGAAAAAGGAAAAAGTGCTGTGTCAACATACAGTGAGTCTGGCTGGGAAATGAGAAGGAAGCCTAATAACAGAGATAAGAAACCTTTGCTGCGAGAACAGATCAGCTGTACTGTGGAACAGCCCATCACCTGTGGTCTTACCTTCCCAGCCAGCGCTGGTATGTTCATGGAGTTGGTAGCGAACCCCATCCCAAATGCCATGGCTGACTCCACGCCGAGGAACTTTGCCACCAGTTTCTCCATCTCCTCATGTCTGTCCAAGTTGCCTTAAAAACACAAATAGGTCACCGTGAACACATCACACCTCAGAACCTCAAGAAGACCTGCCATCAGAACATATTCACTTGTTACATACTTCATGTTATTTTTACCCACATCAATCTACGCTCAATAACCCCTAATCATACATACAAAGCAGAAAGCTTTAATTAAGACCCTTAGTTCAGTAGTTTACAGTACTTTGGGGATTAATAAAGTAAATTGTATCATATAGTATTGTACTTTGGCAGTTATTTCAGTTTTGAATCTTCTTGGGTAAATCACTAAGAACTCTGCACACATGGATTTGGGCAGTATATGCCACTCCTCCTGGGGGATCCTCTCAAGCTCCATCAAACTGAATGAGAAACATCTGCGAACTGCCATCATCAGATGTCCTATGGGATTTAAGCCTGGGCTTTGGCTGGGCCACTCAAGGACGGTCAACAGAGTTGTCCTGAAGCCACTCCAGCATTTTCTTGGCTGGTGTGCTTCAGGCCAGTGTTGTGCTGAAAGGTGAACGATGGGCTCTGTCTTAAAATAGCTACTTTATCCATTTAGAATTAAGTCTACAACATAAAGTGTTCAAAAAGTGCAGGGGTCTGAGTACTTTCTGAAGCCACTGCATACCAAGAAAGGTTGTTTGGTAAGATAAAAGAGATAGATCAATATAGAGATCAATATACAGTTGGCAGGGCTTTGGTTTATGTACAAATTGCTCAATGATGTGTTAAAACTAAAACTCTATATGGGTGCTGGTAAGCAAACTAGTTTTACATATGGACAGAGTCAAGGTAGCCATTTCCCTCTGAGGTTAACTACCCAGCTGCTGGTTGTAGCTTTATATTTGGTGTATAGACACCAAGGGACCATCTATCTTCTTATCAAACTCTCAGTGAGAAAACAAATAAGCATTTGATCCCACAAAGCTTGAGGTTTTTCTTTATGTTACTGCTTCTATAGCTAAATAACACCAGATGACTTTCACAGCACTAACATCGTAAAACTTGACCACATACAGTAGAGTCAGTTTGTCTGTCAGTGCTACATGACGTCATCTCCTCTACAGTACACATGTGCATCATATGGAGCACACACTACTGCTCCCCTCTGTCAAAATGTGGACAGGCCTTCTCCCTGTATAAGAAGAGCTGCGTCACTGGTTTTACTGTATCTGTAAATATCTGTTAACCAGATGGCCTACTTCACTTCCTCCAGGCTCATCTGGATCTTATCACATTTGCTCAGCAGTCTGGCTTCAGACACAGATTATAAAAGTAACTATAAATCCTTGAAGACACCTCTAATCTCCAGATATTATTTTGAACAGTTTTTCAAGGGTTGACTCTCAGAGGTGGATAATACTGACAAATTTGTAATGTTTTGGACTTAGTGACTTAAGTCCTGGAATTAACTTGTATTTTGATTTATCTTTCTATTGAATAATTTCAATAACAATGTTGTTTTTATCATTTTTTTTGTTGTATTTGTTAAATTTCCATTTTTTTTAGGGTGTAAATTAAATTAACATTTGATTATGCTCTGTTGAGTTTATGATAACTATAAGGCCATGTTTTTAAGAGAAGAGGTACAATGCTAGCCAGAAATGCTAGAAATAAAAAAAAAAAAAAGCTGTTAAGAAAAACTGACTTCAACAGATGATTGTCAGAAACAAATATTAGCAAAATAGTAGTAAAATACAACATCTTCTGAATCCAGCTTCTCAAATCTGAGGATTTGCTGCTTTTGTCTGTTTTATATCAAATCAAAGTTTGAAGCTTTTCAGAGAAAACATGACAGATAAAAATGTCAGTAAACTGGAGAGACTAAACATTTTGAAAATGATAATGATGCTGTTTCAGGTGAGAAGGACAGAAACAATGCATTTTGGTGAGCGACACTAAAGGAAAACTAATTCATAGCTTCTTTAAAGTCGATCAAGATTTTGTCCAAAAACGTATGCAATGTAGAAATGTGGAAATGTGAAAATGGAATGTGGAAAAATAAAGCTAACATGTTTAAACTATGCATTATGATTAGGGATGCCACAATCATTCATGACTGATCAGCCAATACCGATGATTTTTTGCATGCATTGGAGATGGTCTACAATTTCTCAGTGTGCCTGCTTGTTTAGTCACGTAGCACTTCTCTCAGCTGGAAGCCACCACAGGTGATTGATTTTAAGGTGATCTGTGACCAAAAGCATCATTCCCAATCTACCAATCACATATTTTAATGAAAATCGGCTGATGATGATCCGTGGTCGATTAATCACGGCATCGTTGATCATGTTCTTTGCATGGAACTCAAACACGACATCTGCAGATGTAACCCATTGTTTTGGCTTCTACTGAATCGTTAAACAGGTTGGTCTGTCATGCTTTGTTTACTCCATCAATCCATCACTGCTGATGTGAAGTTCAGCAATGTGACAGTAATAAGGGTGGGTTTGTCTGGCGCTCCTGTGTGCTTGTACCAATTTCCTGCCTGGTGCTTGCAACTCCGACGCCGTACTTCATGGTGACCTCAGCTGCAGAGTCAGCACATGGACCTGTGTTCTCAGCGAAGCCGAGATAATTATACGAGCCCAAGTTAATCACGTCCTGCACTACCCGCCCTGTGTACCTGGGAGAGAGAGAGAGAGAGAGAGAGAGAGAGAGAGAGTCAGATAGGAAAGGATCAATGAGAGGAAGCCAGTGTTTTCACAGGTTCATCGGTACAATTAATAATAATGAGCTCCAGGCCTGAAAAAAGACTAAATTGAAGTGGAGTGAGCGGCTGGACAGCATGAAAGTCTGTTTGCTTTTCCAATCTTTCCCATCAGCCATGTTCTCTGATGCAGCCTCTCTCATTGCACTCCATACTTTACTGTGAAAATTCTCTTTTTGTTGCAGTGTGTGACGCCTGACCTGTTAAACACCTCTCTGTGTGGCTGGCCTCTGTCGTTCCTAAAACACCACTGAGCACTCTAACAAGATACAGTATGCATCGCAGCGATGAACCACACATGAAAGTGCCCCAGAGGAGAAGGAAATGGTCCTTTTCAAAATAACTGCAAAAGTGGTCTTATCTCATCTGCGCTGGGGAGATAAGGTTGTGGCTCTGGTTATTGCTACAGAGACTTAAGAAAAAAATAGCTGGCTCAAACTAGATTTGAGTTAACTGGTTTAAATAAACTAAAACTAATCTAAAAAAAGACAAAATCACTGTTAAAAGTATAAACCAGACCTGCGAAAAATGCTGATCATGACAAATACTGATGATTTTCACACACAATACAATGCACATATTTTTACAAATGCATCCCAGAGATTTATGTTTGTGGCTATTTCTGAGGTCAGATACTGTGAACTACAATTAATTATACACGTACACCTAATCTTTTGTCTTCCCCCCCATGCACAACAGGAAAAGGGTGGAGCAGAGAGTATGTGGGACTGGTGCATAAATGTTATATAATTTAGTGCTGAAATTCGTTCATGAAGCAAATACATTAAATATCTGCTGCTTGCAGCTTCAAAACAGGAGATCTGAAAGATGTTAAATTTATGTAAAAAATAAATTATAATGATCATAAATAAATAATTAATGCTTGAATAACAGGCCAATTAGCAAACTATGGTCATTTGTTATTGAAAAAAGGAAACATTTATTTTGATCTCTCTTCTCACATGCTAATAGTTGCTTATTTTCTTTGTCATCTCTGCAAAAAACTTTTGGACACTTAATTGGACAAAATTTCTTCTGAAGTTTGGCTGTTTTGACCTTTTTAAAAAAGACCCAACAAAGGAAAGAATAACAAGAACTAAGTAATTGGCAGATTGTTAGTTGCAGTTGTAATTTTTCTTTCTACTTTACATAAATTATTGCCTGTTGATACTGGATGTTTGAGGCTAGTGCTGGTGTCAATATTTGGATTGTAATTTATGGTAAACTGTGGCCTGTGTCTCTGCTGTCTAACTTTACCCTGTCTTTCGTCTATACTGAAATATGTGTTGCTTTTTTGTGTGTTTGTAAGAGATAAGAGTGTTAGCACAGTAAAGACCTCGACCTTGATGAGGATATTAACTACACAGCCGACACCCTCTTGCCGTTCGTTGCCTCCAGCGCCACACCGTCTGAACCCTGGAGGATGTAGTTTAACGTTTTCACGCTCCTTAAAAAAAAACAGGATTTGTCTTCCTTACTCAAAAGTCCAGTTGTAGTCGCGGGACGTTCGTTCCATCAGGTCCATCTTGGCCCCTGGAACGCTGCATATCGGCCTGTTCCAGTTGTCTCTGATCCGCATGTAGAGGTTTCTGGTGTAGAAGTTCTCAAAGTCCTGGTAGAGGGGAACAAAGTCCTGGACGTGTGCGGATAAAGAGAAGACAATAGGAGAGAGCAGAGACAGGACTGTGACCTGAGCAGCAGTGAACATAGGAATTTCACAAGAAATCACGCATGTTTGTTTTATAAGAACTACTGGCTACTTCACTACTTCAGACCTACATGCCACGCATGCTTTTGAAAAGCTTAGCTGGAAGGAATTTCATCCCTAGAAATACAATCTGCAACATTTAAAACACATGACACATGAGCGAGGGAGTTCATTTTCCTTAGTTCTTGGAGGAAATATCTGTGGGATATCCTCAGGGTGATTTAACGACTTCCCCATACCTACTCCACAAGCTTCCTTTCCTCAACATTACCAAATACTTAAAACAATGGGCTTCACTATCAAATATTACATAACACTGTGAAAACAATCCCAGTGGTGAAGGACATGTTCCAAAAGTGCTGATAAATCCTCCATTTGATGTACACTGACAAAAAAAATTGCGCACCATCATAGAGACGAGCTTGTCACCTAAGTGAGACTATTTCAAATGTTTTACCAGCCTCACTCAGTTTGTATAAGAAACACAAATCCAACTCAACAGCTAAGTGTTTCAGCATTCACAAAAGCGCTTTTCTTGCAATCCATTTCCTGTTTGGGACATACACATGCATCACAGCAGACAAGATTTCATCAGGAGTATCCTTCGTTTTCCTCTTTTTGCAAATGCCAACGACACAACACTGCAGCTCTTGACGTTTGGGAGTTTTGTGGTATGCAAAGCAAAGCCGTCTGCTTAACAAAATAACAAAGGGTTCACAGCTCAGGTTTATTTTTCTGTTTGTTATCACTGCTGTTTCTTCACTGAGCCACCAGGCAGCATGTACAGTAATTAGAGCTCAGTTCATCAAATCACTTTCATTCCACACCTGAAATGCATCCTGCCTCCTGTTCCTTGACAGCAGTTCTGCTCACAGCATTGTCACCGTTCAACCCGTAACAAAGATAACATACCAGTAACTTCAAAGTCTTCTCAAAGTCTTCCCTGTGACTTTTCTATACCCTCTTTCTGTAACCTCTCAGCTTGTATCTGTGGTGTCTTCTTACCCTTTGCTCCTCCTTTTCTCTGGCGATGTAGCACCTTTCAATTTTCCAGTGACGGAGGAAGTCACGCAGGTAGCCGAAGATGGTCAGGATGCCGTAGCCCATGTAGGTGAGGACCGCCACCAGCATGGGCGTCTCCTCAAAAGACTCAACGAAGGGCCGACTGTACAGGCTGCCATGATGGGAGGCTGCGTGGACCTGGGTGATATGGAAACCAGAAAATTGTCTGTACTGAAGCATCATAAAAAAAATTTAAATCACTCTAACAGTTTTTTGAAAACTATTTTTACAATGCCATCATAGTGTTTCAGAGATATTCAAATGAAGTGATATACAGATCAGGGTTAGGTTTGGGCATGGGTGACATTATGTTTATGTTGAAACATGTAAACTCTATAAATGAACTGAATGAACACACAGTTTGCTTCTGGGTTCAGTAAAGAGCACAGTTTCATGTCGATGTAGTAAAAAGGGGCAAAACACAAAAGTCAGTGATAAACACATTAGGAAGACATTATAGTATAGATATAAGTTTATCACATAAACAAGTTTAGCATGTAGAAAATAATTAAATCTTCCTCTGCAAAACACATTATCCTCAATAATGCCATGGCTGGAATAAAGTTAAGTTTTTGTAATATTTTCTTTGGTTAAAATTGCTTCAATTTCCCTGATTTCTTCTGACTCCCTCTCCTTTAGCTCCACTGAGAGAACACAGATTTCCACTTTGTTGCATCTGGGCAGTGTTTCTGTAACTTCCTCCGATGTGTCTTTTATGCAGCCAAGTTTTAGGTGGGAGAGAGATAAGAGCACTGTATTAAGTTCTGTTCAGTTGTACAATAGGCATACAGGAAAGAAAACACTGTGTGACATGCCACAGAGGAAAGATTTGACTGCCAAATAAGGAAAGAACTGGTTGTGTTGATGGAAACATGATAAGTGATCAGCAGCGCAATAATAAACTTTACACTTATGCATTCTTCGTAAAGAAAATTCAACTTAAAGCGTCTGTTGTATCTGAGTTTACGAGTGGATGGACAGAAACTCACTCCCAGCGGACTTTATGCAATTTGCTTTCCCATCATGCCTGTCTCTGTGCTCATGGCTATTAGACGCTACATGTGACTGGTCATGCCTCTCTCTCAAATACCTTACAGAGTAGCAACGCTGACATCTGCATGAACTGTAATCAGCTGAGGTTCAGTCACCAGGGCCTCAGTCTCTTATTCAGCCAGTACACTTCAGCAGCATGAAATTACTTTGTTTTATAGACAATAATGTGTAGTGGTGGTAATGACCCATCAGCTCAACCTCAGTCAACCTCAAACTACAGATAACTGTCATTATTTTGCTTTTGTCAGCAGTTACATCACTGAATTATTATTATCACACTATGAGAGTCACAACTTTTCAGACAGTGTCATGTCAGAGAAAAGTTCTTCAGTAAAGTCTAAACAGAGACCAAGTTACCAGGAGATGTTTGGAAATGACTACAGTTAAAACGTCTTTCCTCCTATTTGGCAATGACACAATTACTGAACCACAACATGTCTGTGAGTCTCAATGCCTATGTGTGTAACAGCATCCAGCCATGTAATCAGAGGGGACCTGTTAATTAGGACAGTAACAGAGGGTGCACCCAAGGGTGGAAATTCCATTAGCGTCCTAGGGAAAAAAAACAAAACAAATGGAAAAAAAAAAACAGTTTAGCAGCATTCATGCAGTCTCAATGGACGATACTGACTGAACAGGTGCACCAGCTCAGTGAGTCCCTGCTCACTAACTCATTCTCAGTTTCTCCCATCTAGAGAACTTTACCCTGTTTCAAGAGAGGGGAACTTTCAACAACTTTTACTACGAGACACCACCACAGTTTCAATTCAATCTGCAAATAAGCCAATAAGAAGTTCAGGTACACTGAAACACTCTGCTTTCCCTTTAACATAAACACTTATCACCTGATGCATGAGTTTTAAAACATGCAAATGTTTAGTCACCATCCAGGCAAGTGACTTGTGAACAGCCCCCAGCTGGTATGTGGATCATGACACTGATACTGTGGGATTATTTTCACAAATCGTTAAGAGTTACATTATCCCCAGTCAGTGCCTCTAATTACAGACACATACTGAGCCGG
The DNA here is from genome assembly GCA_900303245.1 of Selene dorsalis. Taxonomy (NCBI): domain Eukaryota; kingdom Metazoa; phylum Chordata; class Actinopteri; order Carangiformes; family Carangidae; genus Selene; species Selene dorsalis. Next base: position 30,747 of record OMNW01035240.1, on the reverse strand, counting down.
ACCTGCTCTAAGATTCATCACACATATTGTGCAATGTCAACTTTCACAGTTGAGCCACGCGCCTTTTTGAATCATCTTCCTCCTGTGAAACCTGTGAGGGAAGCGGTGCAGCTCAGTGGGAACTCATTCATAAAAGTTGAGATTTTAATCCATTCGCGTGATGCTTAGAGCCATTAAGAGTATGCCGAAGGGATAAATGTCTCGAAACGACGCTGAAAACGCTTTTCGATTATATTTTAAGAAGAATTTCACGTTGAAAAAAGATGGAAAACTGTTAAATCTACGATGTTTTCTATGTAATCTGGTCTGTCTCTATGACAACAAACTGCCAGGAGACTATCAACAGCAGGAGTCGTCAGCGCGTTAAAACACCTATCTATGTCAGTTTATGAATTGACTATATGGACAACAATTGTCCCGGTGTTTCTGGGTCCTCACGGCGGATGCTTCCCCGGCTCCACCAGCCTCTCCTCCCCGTCCTATCCCGGGCCTCACCTCCTCCTCCTCCTCGGGGTGGCAGTGCTTTTTGCTGTGCTGCTGCTCATGGCAGCGGTGCAGGCTCTTCACCAAGCCGTTTCTCTCCGGTTTCAGTCCGTTCTTCACGCGGTGACACACTTCCCCATCGGCTGGCTTGGTCGCGGGGCTCTCAGTCATTGCTGGCCGACGATTGTGGACCCGCGACGGTAACTTGCATGTAGAAACACGGAGCTCGCCTGCGGTGCAAAGCGGTGACAGTATCCGAGCCGGGGACGTTCAGAGCCACACTACAAACCCTTTCACTCCCTCGCTCACACATGCAACGCACACACACATGCAACACGCACACACCGACACACTCGCACACATTACCCACGCACGGTGAAACCTGAAAATCCACACATTAAATACCGGAAATCAACGCCCAATAAGTCACGTCGGAGCCTGCAGGAGGGGGCGGGGCAAAGAGGTTCACGTGTGCAAAGGGGCGGGACTTGGTGTACGTGAACTTGATTCACTTTTAATATTGTTTACAGTACTTTGAGGAGGTAAGCCATAGGTCGTACCTGAAGAAATAGTTCAATTCTAATGAGATGTACAGTTATTTTAGAATAATGTTTTTTTTGTTTGTTTGTCTTTTGTCTGTTCTGTGATGGAGTCTGTGTGGTGTAGCCTGCTGTATGCTGATTTCATGTAAAGGATAAAAAAAGAGTAATATTAATTGAATGAGTCAGTTAAAATCATGCAGGAATCACTAAACTTAAAAAATTATACAATCAAGTGCTAAAATTGTCGCAAAAATGAAATAAAATGAAAGTCTACATTTTCAGACTGACTCCAAATGCATTTAATACAAAACAGTATTTTATATATCTGGTGCTGTTAAAAAAGGATCATGCTAACAAAAGCTAACATCCAAGCAGGGTAATTAAGTCCTATAAATGCATGACAAGAATCAATAGTGAATAATTAAGGATATCACATAGCTTAAAGATACAGTATGTCTTGATATATAAGGATTTTTTTTTTCATATTATCTCATCGCTGAATTCTTGTTGAATGTATAATTATGTGTGCTATTTGCTTAAAATCAATTTGTGAGGTTTTTATGGATCTCATTTGTTAATGAATTTATAGCTATGCAAAGATTTATGAGTGTATTCATATTAATAATGTGAGGTAATAAGGAATTGAGGCAGCCAGCAGTTTTAAGGTCATGTCTGTCATGAATGAAATTGAAACCATGATGTGCTAACGGGTAAATCCACAGCATCTACATTAGGCTCTTTGTCCAAGGGTTTGATATCAGCCTCATGTACTGACTGTTCTCTCTAGACTCTAGACCTCTGCAACGACAGACAAAACATTTATAGCGATTTAACTTAACCGTGGTACTGAATTATAAGTTAATTTTTAGCCATCTTTGTAATAGCTGTAGTAAAAATATAATTTTGGCTACAGTGCAGCCACAGTAGGGCTCTTCATGTCTTGTGGAAAACCCCAGTTTAGTTGCTCCCTCTAGTGGCTTGAGGCTGTAGTGGAACTAAGCCATGCTGTAACTTCTGCAGTTTTCAGCTGCACTGAAAACCTGCAGACTCTGCTTTAGTGCAAGATGGAGGATTTCCAACTAAAAGAGCAGGTTGTCAGTTCCATTGTGAAAGTGTTGAACAACACAGTTTTAATATGCTTGTAATGTAGCTAGAATGCGTCTCTCTTTTTTTTTTTTTAAATATTGACAGATATGCAATAAACCTACAGGTTCAATAAATTAGCATTAAAATCATTGTTTGTACAGTCCAGGTATTATTTACCATTTACACAGTTGTGTCAATATCATTTGAATAAATATGTATATCCCATAAATATTGATATTCAGTGAATTATAGCCTATAGTTACAGTTCTTAACTTCAAACACCTAAATCAGTCAGCTGATGAAAAAAGAACAGTAAAACTTGTTTCTATGGAACCATACACAACTTCAAATCAAATTAAACAACGCAAATGAAACATGAAATCAAACATAAAATCAAACATAAACTGGTTTCTTTTTGGGAAGCAGGATCACTGTAAGAAAAAGAAAAGAAGACAAACACATTAACAGAACCAACCATTTCTGTCTTTATGCAAAATGACTTTTAGCTAAACTGGTGTGTTTTTGTTTTGGGCCATTAGGATCATCATGAGACCGACTGTAGTGCTGCTTTATTTCCTCCTCATCATGAGTGAACGTTTTTCCACAAACAGCAAACCCCGCAGGAGTGTTCCCTTCAAAGGTAAGACATCTAATATAGATTATAAAAAATATATAAACTGTAGTCTGCACATATACAAACAATATAATGTGCATATCAATAGACTGTTATTTTTACACAAGACAACACAGCCACTGTAGACTGGGTACATTATCCAAATAAATAAAACATCACCTATATGATATTATAGTGAATGCAATCAAATGCATATAGGAATAGTTCAAACTACAACCAGGAATAAATGGAACAAGGCAACATCATTAGGAGTGTGAACATAAAACATTTAGCAACAGAAGAGTGTTAAGATACATGGATTTGAAAGGTAGCCTCTCATCCTTTGTTGCTTCAGAGATGGACATGAAACAGTTCAAAGACTCCGATTTTGATGGGTTGAGCTCTTTGATGGTAAGAGACGACATCGGTCAGCTTGTTGTCGGAGCCAGAGGGAAAGTGTTCACTCTCAGCTTGGATGACATCACCAAAAAGACCAGTGAGGTAACCAGAGAAATCGTGACTTCCAGTATAGAGGAATTAGTTTTGGAGTTTCACATACTGAAACAAAACAAAACAAAAAAACAGTGTCCAACCTGGATCCAAATGGGAATCTATGCATTGTAAATAAAAATAGTAATGATAATTAAGTGCCATATACAGTTTATTATCAGGGTTTCTTGATCATTGCTAATTCTCTGTTCTTCCAGGCTAAATGGACAGTGAGCTCAGCAGACAGAGATCTCTGTCAAATGAAAGGAAGGGACACACAGGTATAGGAAGAAGTGATTAATTAATAATCGGAGTGTCATTGGCCATGGCTCTGATTATACCGCATCCGATATTTCATCCTGTATAAATCATTACATTAGGATTGTCATAACTTCATCCGGGTGCTGCATACAATGGGAGATGGAAAAATGCTTGTGTGTGGGACAAATGCTTTCAGCCCTGCATGTGACTACCTGGTAAGTAACTTTATTTTCCCATAGACACCAAATGCAGCTCCTGTCTTATTTTGATGTATGGGTTCTAATTAGTAGCCAGCATGAAACAAGTGGTATAGCCAGCTGCTGTAAACATTAAAAATGAAAAAAAGAAAAGTAGTCTATATAAGAGCTTTATCAACCAGAGGGTGGCTACAGAGTATATGCAACATGGGAAAATAACACTTTCTTTGTATAATTATCCTATAGGAGAAAATGTTTGTCAAGTTAAAGGCATAGTGTAACATTTATGAAATTGCTCATTGCTCGTTTTTCTGCTGATTGTGAAATGAGAGAATTGATTACATCTCCCAAAATATCTGAGCCCCACTACTATTTACATCTCCTTCAACAGATTTTCAACGATGGAAAAGTCTCACTAGATGGAAACAAGCAGGTGGGAAGGGGGAAAGTTCCTTTTGACCCTTACCAGCACTTTGCTTCCCTCATGGATGGTGAGTTCACAGCTGTCCAAAGATTCTTCAGGTTCTGTTTTGCCACAACTGCTCCTCTCTGATGAATCTGGTAGACCACTGAGATTCAGAAAAGACCAAAGACATGCTTGGTCTGTGATGTTGACAGCAACGACACGGGGTTGTTCCCTCTCCACTTGACAGGAAACGCTTTGTACACCGCCGCTTCCTCCAACTTTCTAGGCACAGAGCTGCTGTTTCAGAGACACGGACTAAACCCTCTCAAGACTGAGATGAAACGGTCCTGGTTCAACGGTGAGCTGACGCAGACCTTCATAATCGGTTCATACCTCTACACTGTTACATTGTATTTTCTTTCAAATCTTCATGTGATTTCATGTTCTCTGGTTTGTTTTAGAGCCTATCATGATTTCCATAAGCCTTGTTGAGGGAAGTAAAGACAGTGAGAAGAGTGAAGACGACAATGTTTTCTTGTTCTTTACTGAGAACGCTGTGGAGGAACATCAAGACAGCACCCGAGTGTCAAGGATTGCCCGTGTGTGCAAGGTACAGTAGGTCTCTAAAGCCAACACTTTATATGCAAGAGCAGCCAATTGTAAATCTGACTTGTAATTTAAGGTTTCTTGTTGTAGAGTGACCTTGGTGGAGAAAGGACCCTGCAGAAAAAGTGGACGTCTTTCTTGAAGGCCCGTCTGGATTGTCAGTTTGGTGACGGAGGCTTACCTACTCTTGTTCAAGATGTCTTTCTTCTCCAAGACCAAAACAATGGCGACGTCTTCTACGCCACGTTCACCTCCAGCTCGTAAGCTGCATGTTTTGACAGAAGGTGGTAGCTAATTAGTATAAAGATATAAGATGTAAATGTGTTATCAATACCATGGGAAGCCAAAATAACAGGGAATCTTTTCTGTGTCGGTCGTAGGGAGTCCTTTGGTGAATGCACCAAATCTGCCGTCTGTGCCTACAAGCTGTCGGACATCAGTCAGGTGTTTAGTGGGAGGTTTCTGTCTGAGAAGGAGAACGGGAATTGGGACACATACACAGAGGAGGAGCCGTTCCCCCACCCTGGCTCAGTAAGTATCAAACCAGGATGGAGTAAATTCTAATCATTAACACGGTTGTTGAATTGTGACACCTTCATAATCGAATTATTTTATTTTGATAGTGCATTAATGATGAAATGCGGGCCATGGGTGTGAACACCACTCTAGACCTCTCTGACAAGACCCTGCTCTTTTTGAAGAACCACCCTCTGATGGCGGGGGTGGTGACACCGATGACCGGTAAACCTCTGCTGGTCCAGACGGGGACACGGTTTTCCAAAATTGTTGTGGACCAAGTCACATCACTGAACCAACAACAGCATCAGGTTATGCTTATCGGCACAGGTATACAAATTGAGCATGAGCACACGTAGATGACACAGATAGTGACAGATGAGCTTCAGGTTGGATCATGCCTCGCCCCCTCAGACTCCGGTTGGCTGCATAAGGCGGTGAAATTTGACGGCGAGGATGTTCACGTTATTGAGGAACTGCAGCTGTTTCCCACCCCACAGCCTGTCAAGTTCCTCCAGCTTGTCTCCAAAACAGTGAGGCCCGGTTTATGAACAATGTTTCCGTAATGCAAAACACAGCCTTTCACAGGGCAACAGCAAACTGTGTTGTATTTCTGTAGGGTCAGCTGTACAGCGGCACCAGTAACATGGCTGTTCAGGTCGATGTGAGGGACTGTAGCCACTACACATCCTGCAATGATTGCCTTCTCTCCAGAGACCCTTACTGTGGCTGGGACAAGATCAGAGACCAGTGCGCATCTGTCGTTGGCGCATCAACTAGATCTATGTAAGTGAGAGGTCCTGATTATCTTTTACTTATGAGAACATGCTCTGTGGTTTTGGCTTCCGTATTGAAAGAGGTATTTCTTCTTGAAGGATTCAAAGCCTCACTGATGGAGACGTCAAGAGTTGCCCAACCTCTGGATGTAAGTTGATTCCCCCAAGCAGAAGCTGACAAAAATAGGTCATACACTTACCCATTTACTGTATCCCCATGCTTTTTAGAATAATATCTTGGTTACATATAACTTAATGACATGTAAGGGGTATACTGCAGCTGTTCACCATTCATTTTGGATCTCTTCTTAAGTGAAAAAGAAACCTACTGTTGTCTATCTCACTGCTGAGATAGCACAGTTCCTCTCCTGTTCCCCTGGAACCAACCTACCAGTCAGCTGGCGCTTTTCTGACAGCATCCTCCTTCCTGGACCCAGGCACACTGTGCTCAGCCAAGGTCTCGTCATCAGACCCTCCTCTTCTGATGCTGGGCTTTATACCTGTGAAACAGTGGAACTGGTGAAGGGCAAAGTGCACCGGGAGACTGTGGTCGAGTACCTGGTTGAGGTTCAGGACACTGACAGTCTTGTTAAGATCCTGATGGTAACTATGAGCATCATGGGTGTCGTCTTGTTGGTACTGGCTCAGTATCTTCGTATTGCACTCATAAAGGCAAAGAAGCACGGGATTGAAAACAGCAACAACAGTCAAGCGATCCCTGTGAATCCATCACAATGACCAGACTAAGGGTTGACACATGGAGAATGGTCAGGTTCAGTGTGGTCATAGGAGTGATGCACTCACAGAGGAGGAGATTGGGAGTGTTCAAAAAAGTCTTTGACCTGTACTCACTGTATGGTAGTGTAGGTATGTTTCAATAAATGCAGTAAACATATACAATAAAGTATCCAATCAGTCAGTTTGCAAATTCAAGATAGAGAATTATGATGACGTCCACTTCATGCAAAGCTTCCGTTCCCTTTTTAGGCCTTGATAAAAGTTGATAGAGTTATATAAAATCAATACAGTTGCCATGATTTTTTATACCCACAGCCATCAGGCTTTTTAAATATTCTGCAATCAGCAGATGCGCTAACAGACAAATCAATTTCCCTTTGGGATTAAAAAAGTAATTCTGTTCTATTCTATTCTATAAGGGATCATGTAGGTTCATTGTGAAATTATGTACCAGTCTCTAAAATCTGTTTCTTTCCCATTTCTTTTACAGCTATAGTGCTTAACATTTACATGTGTGTTAATTATCCATTACATTCAAGCCATAACTAGATACACAACACTGATGACCACTGATCAGCTGCTCCACAAATCTCTGGCAGTATTATGAATTTCTTGACAACCCTCGACATTCCTGCGCTGCGCATGACGTAAGGTGCGTTATATTTGCGTTGGAAATCGGAAGTCGGAGCTCCTTATGGCGTCACCTCCGAGTGGAGCGCGTGTCATTTGAAAAAACAAACCTCTCCTGCACGCTGGATAAGACAGACCCATCTCGAAAAATGGACGCTGGAAGGAAGCGAGAGGAGGAGCCACAGGTACAATCATGACTGACAACCCGAAGAAGCGCCCAGCACACAGTTTAGGAGTGGAAAACAAGGAAAACAAGGAATACAAGGAATACAATCAAAGCAAGAAAGTGACCAACAGAGAGGACAAACACGCATTTGCACTGGTGTTGCTTTACCTTTCCCTGAGAGCAGAAATGGACTGAGGGCAGACCCAGCGATGGTTGAACAGGTGAGTAAGTTTATTTGTGGGTGGGATGTGTTATCATCACATGCACTGGACCTAGTTAATGTATTATTGCCTTGGAAGGGATTCTACGGGTGTAATGCAATGTAAGCAACCTAGGCAAGTGTTGCAACTCCAGAAAATAGTAAAAACATCAATAGGCAGGGTTTGCACATGCGTTCCCATATGTACCCCATGTAATTACACAGAAGTCCTCTAAGGGGCGACAGACGTTACTGCACAAACTTGTACTCGACTGGAGCAGTGAGTTGGCTAATCCCTTTATCCATCTGTCTGGTTCTCTCTTGACTTGCTGGGTTGTTCATATTCTGGAGGCCATACTGTTTGCTGCTCCTTGTCTGCCTGGTTGTTGCCT
>OMNW01035239.1:18929-30348 GCA_900303245.1 Selene dorsalis | reverse complement strand
AAGATTTAAAACTGTGATATGTAAAGCGGTAATCTGAGATATTGTGGTAATTTACTGCGCTCACTGTGCACAGTGCTGATGGACAATGCACAGAGGGAATATTACACTGACAGCTCTTTGAGAAATGGCTGCAAACCATCTATGATACATAAATTAGAACCGTGGGGAAGCAGCAGATTATCAATCAACTCATGTTAGAACAGAATAGATGTAATCTGAGTGCAATGTCAACAATGAGAAACTGCATATGGATATTCATTTAGAAATTAGTAACTTTTTTTTTAACAAGTATAGCGCTTGTGCCAAAATAATGTTTCCCTCCCAGTGTGTTGTGTTGTCCAGCTTGTGTTCATGAAAGTGTTATATAACAAGAAGATTAATGTGCAGCATGTAATAACTCAAAGCACAAATACTCAAATACAATGAAAATGAATAATGTATGTGCAAATGCATATGAATAGACCAGCTACTGTCATACATTTATTTGTATTATTTAAAAACACAGACTAATGGACAGTCAGAAAACTTAGAAATTTCAAAGAGCTACAGAGATATGAACTATATTCTCCCAAAGCATTTTTCACTTCCCTTCATGGTGTGAAATCAACCTGTTTTTAAGAGTAAACAAATTCTACTGAAATGCTTGCAAACAACCTGGCTGTGCTGTTGGAGACAGGTTACCTAATGATGTTAATATCACCCCGCTGTCATCAGTGTTAACAATGTGGCCACAATTACTGATGTTAAATTATAGGATGGGGAGAATTAAAGTACAGTGCAGGTGTTATATGATCAATATATGGCATATGTCTTCTTATTCAGTATAACAACAGTAGACAGGAGTCTATTAGTTTATCCTGATGGCTGTATGGAAACAATTATTGTGGCTTTGTCTGAAGGCAGCAAAGTCCATCTAAAACCTACCAGCACCTCACAATAATATTGTGTGATATTTTGTTCAAAGCTGAAAGAAGTTCTTTTCACCCTGGGTTAGTGTTACACTGACACAATGTCAGCAGAATGGGGAGAACAGGAAAACCTAACCTTTATTCTGACTCAGAAGTGTGCAGGTATTATTCCAAGATGGCTACCCCTGCTGCTAACCTTGTAGTCACATCATTCAAACTGCCTGAATTATCTACCACATTGGCCCGAACGTGAGATGATGCTGATAATAGGACAGTTCCTTTTTCCAATATATTTTTTTGACAAAAGAGCTTTTAGAGGTGAAGAGTCACTTGTCCCGTTGGGAAAGTTTCCCTGAGATAACATGAATCTAAGAGGAGGAAAGTGCTCGAAAATCATTTCGCTGCCAGCTTTTTTGAGACCTCCATCTATTTGAGCTCAGCTTCCATGACAGTCGTAATGCTTGGCTGTTTGACAGATTTTCTCTCTCATTCATTTCTGCAGTAAAGACGTCGACAAAACATGTTATACAACTTTCCTTCGCTCCTGCACATTAAACAAGGCTGAAAAAGCACTTAACTAAACCTGAGAGGCACACACCCAAAATCTCTGGCTAGCTTGACAATATTAAGGCTGAAGACAGCAACCCTAATTTTTTCCTGCATTATTTCTAGGGGGAAAAAATCTGGCCATATTGTGTTGATATTGGCTTTTAGAAGAAATGTAGCTATTATGACCAGATACAAACCTTTAAAGGAGGTGATTGTAAGTTCTAGTATTGCTACCTAGCCACTAGAATTAACAGCTGTTTAATTACCAGTCCAACATAAATGCTGCGGGTTCAGCATCAGATTTAATTCCTTTACTTGCCAACAGCTGTCTCCAGAGGTGGAAAACAGTGCCAGTGTTAACTCCTATGGGAAGTATCAGAGGGATGAAAACCACAAGCTACATGGCTTTGTAGGTTGGAAGACTTGGTGCAGAACTATTTCTTGTCTGTCTCTGCTGGGGACCAAGATCATCACCTGTGACCAGATTAACTCAAAGGAATCTCAGTGTTACACTAACTTCAGTTGTTATTAATTAATTGTGAAGCTGGTGCCATGTTTGCAAGTGAATGAGACAAATAGATAACTTGCGATGGGCCACACAGCGTCCTCGGTGGGAGGCAGAGGGAGTTTGTTCAAATAAGCGTTTAATCAATAGTTGTGAGGTTCACCTTGGTGCCAGCAATAAGCTGCTGGGACTGAGAGACATAATGTTGGTGAGGTGACATCTGGGAAAAGCAAGGTTACTCCCAGTCTGATTGTGAAATACATCTAGGCAAACTTCTTATCAGTTTGGACACCCACAATAGACTCCAACAGTCCAACAGTCAAATGAGACACTTTCCCAAGACAAATCACTAAAAAAGCTGTTATAAATCTTCCTTAATCTTTCCTGAGTGTCTTTGTGCAAAGATGTGAGAAATCTATTTTAAATAAATCTCTCAACCCCTCTCGTTCTATGCCCTGTTCAAATGAAGAAAGTCTGAAATATTGTTGCTTCCTGGTTTGAAAAAAGAATGCAATTGCTAAATGTTCTTTCAAATCACAAGGTTCATTTTACTTGGCAGACAATTATATTTTGAATTGATTCTCTGTGTTGAATCAGAGGTTAAAAGCCAGTAATTAATACTGCATAGCTTAGGAGCACAATAATATGAGTCAGAAATCCAGATGGAACACACAGCTGGTTATGGATAATTACAAAAATTAATATTTGTTCGAGTCATCTTGAAATTGTTCAACATTTGTAAAGTGAGACAGGGATAGTTTATGCTTCAGAAAATGACAGTGTGGCGTTACCATCACTTGAGTGTTACTATTGTAAAGTAGCTGTTACTAACTGTACAAATTAATAGTTTTACTCAGCATCAACCAGTCACTTCTTAGCAACTTCTATTGAAAAGTAACACTGTCACTCTCAACATGTCAAATGGGTGGAGAAAAGCTGTAATTTACTTTGCACTGTGTTCACTGTATTAACAGTGTGGGCCAAGAACAGAGAATCTTTTTAATAACTGGATTTGATCTGCTGTTATACATGACAAAGACAATACCACTGCTTACAGTAGCAAGCAATGGCACATGGTGAACCGTTCTTTATGGATTGCATTAAGTTAGTTAGTCAGCATTAACCTGGATCCTGCTCTTTTTTCACACCCTGCCAATATTACACTTTACCGACACTTTTATGGATCCATTTTATATACTGAAAAAGGCAAAAGATGCATAAACGCAGCACAGTGATCTCAGAATTACAGGGCACATCCCACCACAATAGCTGTTAATGTTTTTCATGGCTTGGATATTTTTCATTAAGGAAAAATAAATCTCTCTTTTATATTGATATCCAGCTTTGACCCTAATTATTTCACAAAAGAAATAGAGGAAAATCACATTGATGAATTGTGACACTGTACAAACAATAACAAAACAAAACAAAACAAAACTTTGACATGTGAAAGGTTAATATCTCAGTATCAAAAAATGAGTGATGGCTGGAAAAATTTTTCAAAGACATTTTAGTGACCAGCTAACAGCTTCAGACAAATGAAAAGTAGACAGAGTGTGACTAGAGAGAGGGGGCCGAGCGGCATCACTTTTATTAGTTTTTTTCTTCCTGTGGAGATGCTGCTGTTTATATTAGCCTAACTGATGGCTCTCAGGAGTTTGAGGTGTGAAGATATGAATGTGTTATGGAGGCTATCCAAACAAAGCACTGCTATTAACATACTGCTACAATGAAACTGTGGGAACCTGTGTCTGGGTACTGTGTGCATGTGTGTGTGTGTGTGTATGTGTCAGTGTGTTTATGCACACTTTTGTAAAAGGGCTGGGCTGATATTGCAGGCCAATATTGACCTTTCATTTGAAATTGGATAAGGGCCAGTCAGCGATGTTTACCTCTGATATGATCGATGAGGTGTAGTTACTTTACACATTCACTGTAAAAAAAAAAGAAAGAAAGAAAAAAAAGATCAATACTGCACTGGACTGTGGGAAGATCTTAAATTTAAAAGAAGATCAAGAACCATTTCATCAGACTGTGCAAACATTTACACACACACACACGTTACCACACTGCTCATCAGTGCAGCCATCCCTATGGTTTATTTATTTTGCTCTGAGTTGAAAAGTTCATAGTTTATGTTATAGACATAAAAATCAAATAACAGCTTCAGTAAACTGCCTCTGCCTTTGTCATATTGATTTTCTTCATGCCATGTAAATCTTGATTAATTGTTTAGTATGGTGTCTGTGTTGTAAACTGGATGAACCCAAAGTAAGGATACTGTCAGTGAGGTTTTTCTTTTATCTTCTCTCCCAGGCTGCTGTCTCAAGAAAGAATATTACTACACACATTCCGACAGACAGACAGGCACACACACGTAACATTATGTGATAACAGTTAGGATGAAGTTGTAAGTCTGAATTTGGGAGGTATATTTTAGCTGAATCTCATTCAATAAAACCTAAGAGAGTCAGATTAGTAGTAACATCTGAGATGTTATGGTGTTTATCATCCACTTAACTGTCAAAGACCAGGATGATCAATTACTGCCTGTCTGAAAATGCAAAAACTGAAAAAAACAAAAAGACAGTGATACTTCTGGGTAATAACTAATGCGGAGGGTTGAGTCTGTAGCCACACTGTCTTTGGCACCCTCTGGGGACTGGGGACTGGGGCCGCCGGAGGCCCGTGCACATGGCCAAGCCCTAGACCACATTTGCCAAAATGTGCCAAACTGGCAAACTGACCACTCACCGTCTTGCGCTGTGCGAAACTAGCACTGCGCGGGAATCCCGCGTAAATTTAACCATAGACAGAAAAACTCATCAACAGAGCCAGCGACCTCGCTAGCCCGCTAGCTACTTCACACACAAGTCAATGGAGCAGAGTTAGCTTCCGTTAGCACAACCTCGGCTCAATTAGAGATCGTTACACCGTCGTTTCAAGTTGGTGACACTTCAAATAATTGGATCGCATGACATGCTGGTTGGCGTTCATATGGTCTTAAAAGCGCTACACATTAGACGACAGTAAACTTACACTTTTGACGTGAAAGTTGTGCTCCCAGCTGTTGTTGTTGTGAAGTAGTCCGCCATGTTTCCATCCGGAGGCCGAGACGCGACATTTTGAAATCCGTATCCGGTCAGATCTGGATCACGGTGATCCACCAGAAGTAAACCATACCATAAACCAGAAGTAATTGCCACTGCAGTGCAAGTTGCACATCTTATGACTCAGATTGTATACATTAAAGAAGAAGGTTTTATCTCTGGATATAACTCATATCCCTGTGAATAAGACAACTTATCATACAACTACATAAATGAGTTGCTCATGAACTCTCAGAGGTAGTTATTTGCTAAGTGCAAGCCATATCATGAGACCTGTTTGGCGCTAGACAAGACAGTGATGTTTGTCCTTCTGACATTGTTCCTCTTGCTCAGACAGTTTCTTGCACATTGTGGCTGTTTTTTTTTTTTTTTTTAACATTCCTGTCAACGCTAGATATAAAAATCTTCAAGGCCAAACATGCTCTAACTCAATACATTGTTTTTGTAAGTCACAGTCATATGTGTGCCCTGTCCATGCCTCTTTGAAACTTAAGTATTGAACAGATTTCCCATTACTTTTCACCATCAAGTGTACCACATCTGCAATGCACTGTAACATTAAATAAATAATATGTTTTGAACAGTTGTATCAAGGCCAACTCTGATAGCAGGGTCATCTAATCAGTTACAGTAATGCAGCTGGATCCGTTGAGTGAAATGCCAGTAGGATAATGTGATTTATGAGGCACTGGTCAGTTAAATGTAATACAATTAAGGGCTTTATTAGGGCCTTGACTCAGTATGGCATTACATACAAAGTGGTCAGCTGTATCTGTTGGTTTCAGCTGAAACTGCTGTACAATTAAGTCATGACATCACTCATCATCTAGTGGTCACGCATAATAATAAACCTATAGACAATGATTAAAAAGTCTGCAATGTCCTTCAACTCTAATGATCATGTTTCCATCTTTTAGCATGGGTGACGTTTTCTTCTCTGCCTCTGAATATTTATCCAACAGTGTTTTTGACTTGTGCTAATAGTTTAGCCTTTTGTAAGCCAATGGCTCACAGATGGGTAGCAGAGTATGCATGCATCAGTGCATATGCCTTAGGGGAGATTTGCAGGCTGGCAAATCCTTAAACCTAGTGTAAAGGAGATGTTTTGGAGGACCTAAAACAGTTACAACATTATTCTGCTCTTAAATCACTTGTGTGAAACTGTTAGATTGGAGGCACCATGTTAACACACTAACATACATTAAACTTCACAATAACACACTTAAGGAGGATACATATGTACCAAAACCTTACTGTGGTCATTTAAAACTAACATCATGTTAATGTTGTCCCTGTGACTAAACCTCTCTCCTTTAACTTTTATCTTCTCTGTTACTCACAGACGGCTCAGACGGTGCTGGTGGTGGTAGTGGTGTTCTGCCTTTCTTGGCTCCCTCATCATGTTGTTCACCTTTGGGTGGAGTTTGGAACCTTCCCGCTGAACCAAGCGTCTTTTGTGTTTCGGGTGGCCGCCCATTGTCTGGCGTACAGCAACTCATCTGTGAACCCCGTCATCTATGCCTTCCTGTCGGAGAACTTCAGGAAAGCTTACAAGCAGGTCTTCAAGTGCCAGATTGGTACCAGCGAGTCCCCACTCAACGACATCAAGGAGATCCGTAGCAAAGCGGACACGCCGCCCTCGACCAACTGCACCAATGTTTGACTGACAGGGTGTGGATGGTGACATGAAAATAAGTTAAGGCACCTGTCACATTGACAGACTGTGTAAAATCAAAGTGACAGAGCCATCAGACAAGAGTGGGTGTGTGGATTTTTCTGATGTAGCTAAATGTAGTTGCTTGGATATTGCTACAGCTATACTGTTCCACATAAGCGCTGTTCATTATACCTGGAGGAGATAAAGCCCCTGTGGCTGCAAGACATGATTACTCTTCGATCAGTGTCTGTGTCCCGCATCTCTTCATTTCATGAAAACTGGTGACGTTAAAAACTCAGGAAAATGCCCCCTCCACCCCTGCCCCCCACACACTCATTCAGAAGGCACCTTCACACTTCAAAAGTATTACACCTTTCATTTTTTTTCCCACATAAAGTAAGAACTGCTTTATACTGAGTCAAAACATGATGACCTGCTGCTGTTTGACTGTCAGTGTTTGGGAATTACTTAGTAACATGTTACATTACTGTGATTAACTGTAGGTGGATACAGTCAATGATCACATATATATATATATATACTGACCTTAGTAATGTTCTGTTGGCTAAAATTGATGCCTTGCCAGGAATCAGATGATGGGTTCATAATTATACCCAACCTAGCTGACTTGCTAACATTAGCCACTTTGGAGTTGGAGCAGGGCGTGTGAATGAGACAGCAATGAGCAGTTTCACAAATATAGACTTTTACTTAAATGTAACTGTCAAAGTTGAACTAGATGTGAAAATTCATCAGCTGAGACTGTCCCCCCGAGAAAAAAAAACTGGCCATGTGTGTTTTAATAGGTGTGAGTCATTGTGTAGTCTGGTTATTATAACCCATAATGATTTTTTGGTAGGTCTAGTCTAGAAATTATGACAGGAGCAAAGAAGAAGTGCAATTAATGTTAAGGAGGTAGCTATTGCAACCCAAATCATGATCTTTTCAAGTACTCTGAGTGCTAAACCTGACCAAGTCATGACCATTACTGTAGTAACCATGGCAAAGATCAGTAACCATGGCAACTGAGGTCTGGTATGCATGCCGCTGTAGGTGGGCTAGGTGAGAGGTGGGACTTGTATCTGCTTCACAAAGAGAATAAAATTCAGGACAAAAAAAAAGATATTTCAAAGTGAACAATGTGGCAGCCATGTAAAAGGTTGTCTTTGGAAAAAAAAATCTGGACGTTTTACTGGAGGAATTCAGTAAAGATTGTAACAATAAAAAAATAAAATACATAGACAGTATAGAGCAGCCATGTTGTTTTGTCACTCTGGTTTAGCCTGAGTGTAAGGTGGCAGAATCTTTGGTATCGTTTTTTATTTTTCCATCTTCCATCAGATTGGATCAACACTACAGACAATGTCTTGTATTTGTGAAACTGGCTGCTACGGTACAGCATAAAAAATATGTAACAAGTAATTACGGTAATACAGATATTTTCCCAGCAATTTGCCCAACATTACTAAAAAAAAATCACTGTAAATAAAAGAAAACAAAACACTCAGCATAAAGTCTGTATTTAAAACAGATTTAGTTGTAAATACTATGATCAGTGAAGCTGATTTTCTTATTTGCCTGTAAAAGCCTCATCATGTTTGGCTGTTCTGCTATTTTAAAAGTTTTTGGATTGTTTTGTGCCATAATACTGAACCAGATTGTTGGACATGTGAAGCTCAATGCTAGTTCTGTACACTTTATGGTAGCCATCTTTCTAACCACAGAAACAATGGAGCAGGATACCCTGTGCAAATGAAGAATTCTGATATTGTATGCCATATGTATGTGATGTGCCAAGCCTCTGCACCGCAGCTTTACCTCTGTATACTCTTACAAAAACAATTCAAACAGAAAGACCTTTAACTTGGGACTGCAGTATGGAACAGTATTTTATCTACATCTTTGAATTTATGGACTTGAAAGAATGTGTTCACATCTATCATTTACTTTTTATTTGAAAAGATATAAATTTAAAGTTGACTATGGATTTTTCGGGTTATGTAACCATGCGCCATGTGTGGAGGAGACTGGGTCTGCTGCAGATTTTCTTTTTCAGCCGATATGTCTGATTAACACCAACTTCACCCACAGAGGAGGAGCAACTCAGTGTAATCAGCAGACTCTCATCCTCCCTGTTAGCAAGAATCTCACATGTGGGAGTCGAGGATTTTTCCTACAGGGCTGAGGAGGTGCAGTTGATGACTCTGGTCCAATATAGAGCTGACTAGATGGGGATGCTCTTTAATGCTCACACAGGACTAAGGAGATTTTTTTTTTTTTTTTTAAAGTGGAACATGTGCATGTAAACCTAACACAGGATACATGACTGTTTTTTGGTGATATGCATATACAGAGAGACGATTCCTTCAAAGTACCAATAGAACGAGCAAATGAACAAAAGAAAACACTTCAGCATAATTTCAGTAACTCTGCTAGATCACAGCCCACAAATTACTGTGTAATTATTTAGTTTATTTGGGATATCATTTAAAAACTCAATGCACAACATAACAGAGACAAGTACAGGAAAGAAAGTACAGGAGGGGTTTAGAGATAAATTACTAATAAAATCCAAATGAGCCATTTCATCCAGTATACACTGTAATTACATAGACTATGTAATTATAAAAGCACCAATAGCGTAATTAATTTCAATCCCTCTGAATGCTAATTGCAACCTCTTTTCCCCTCTATTTCCTCTCTTGTGCCTACCAAGATAAATGAAATATGTACACTTTAATTTGCAGGCTGTTTTCTTTTCTTTTTTTTCAGTTTTTGGCTGCAAGATTTCTCTGATTCCATTACAAGAGTGTGTCAAATCAAACGCAAACACACACTGCACGTACTGTTGCGTGAGAACATGCAATGAAGGTGCTGTTTCTTAGAGTAGGTTTCATATAGGATCCACATTTTTATTTTTTTCAATTTTTAAAATGTATTCATCCACTTAGATGGTACGGTTTGTACAGTGTTGTAATGCCTTGTCTTTTGATGAAGTTGTCCTTGTGTGTCTTCTCAGCTTTGTTTGCTCTATTAATTCAGCAGTGAAAACATGTTATTCACTCAAACAGTGAAAAAAAGAGATTATTTTCTTGTCTGTTTAATCTTTCTGTGCTTGAAATGCAACAAGTGAGAAACAGTTATGGCTCTCTGAATCACTCCATATCAGAGTGGTATTTTCAAATATATCCTGGCTTTTGATTGTGTCTTTATGCAGTGCTGCTTCTAATATACAATTATATTAAAATATGTGACATTTCCTTGAAGATTTTTTTTTTATTATTATTTCATGAATAATACCTACTTTGCATATTGTCTTTCTTCACAAAGACAAAAAAATCTCCCATTTTGTTGAGTTCTTCACTTCTATAAAAGGAGATTTTCTTCAGCCTCATCTATACAAAACAACCACCATCACCTCGCTCGCTGTCAAAGTCGGTTGTGACCAAAGGGAAAGAAAACAGTGGTGCAGGATCCCAGCAGCCGGGTTCCCCTCAGAGTTCATTTTTTGTTGCTTACATACTAGCGGAGAACATTTCCTGGCATCAGTTCAACTCAGTGGTCCCTAAGAGGTCTGAGGAAACGATCTGTCTTCTCATGATGCCGTGCACAATAAATGTCTTACAAGAAGGGACCCTAGAGTAACATTAGACTTCACACACATTTGCCTTTGCGCATGGGAAAAAAATACTCACAGGGGCGCAGCAGAGACAAAATTACACGAGTGGCATTATCTTGAGGTTCTGAAGGAACAAGGGACACGGCTGCTTTTACCTTTAACCTTTGACTAAAGGAGATGTTTTCTTGTTTGTATTGTGTTTGTATTATCGCTCTTATTTTCCAGTTTTGTTTCTGAGTTCACATAAAACAGACTTTTGTAAACATTCTATTTCCTCTTGAGACCACTAGTCCAGACTGAAGTATTTCAGCACCACTTATGTAGATTTTGTGTTTCTCTGACCCTCGCTCTTTTAAATGCAGCCCAACAGAGCAGCTAGTGTGGCTGTGGATTCTCAGTCTATTCATACAATGATAGGATCATGTTCCGTGGCAGCTAGTAATAATGCATGTCTGCTTGCCTTCAGGTTCACTTAGTAGAAATTCTAGTTCAAGGCAAATGAGCTTAGTTGTAATTTATCCACACACAAAGTAAATGGCTGAAATCATGGCAGAAGTATTTATTGTAAGCTGAATGCCAAGGAGAGAATAATGAGCTGTATGTGGATCAGCGTAGTGCCACAAACAAGTTCTGAAAATGTCTGACTATAGTGTCCTTGGTAATGTGTGAAGATGCTACTGGCCTTATCCTTGCCCCTATTGGCTCATCCTTATATTATCTATAATACCCTGTACATGAAAACACAGCAAAAAGTATAGCCATAATTGAAATCATGATAATAATGATAAATAATAAGTAGATTAAAGCCAGCAGAAGCAGGGTAATAGGCAGAATGAAGTGTCTTAGTTAACCAGACTATGGCAAATCATAGTTTATAAATGTATGTTGTGTGTTTTCTGTCAGGCTCATCCTAAGCTTGTCCTGAACCCCATAGTGTGTGAGCATGGAGTAATGCTTTAGGTGCTTTTACTGTCACTGCTATCAGTTATCCTTTGATGGTTATTTATGTAACAGCCCTCTCTGAATCGTAGCTACACCTCAATTGGAGCTATAGAAAACTTGTAAAACTCA
>OMNW01035239.1:0-16283 GCA_900303245.1 Selene dorsalis | reverse complement strand
ACCACTGGATGAATGGATGAATGAAAAGTGAGCTGAGCATGAAAATGAAAAACACTACAAGAGTGCATGCAGTGCTCTTCTAGGTATATTGACCACTGAGAGTGCTTTTACCATGGAAGCCACAGTTATCCATTCACAAAGCACCCTTTCCTACTATACATAAACACTCTCACAACATTGATGTAACAGGGCTAAATTTGGGGTTCAGTATCCTTCTGAAAGACACATTGAAATGCAGACTGGAAGAGCCAACCCTGATCAGTGGATGACCCACATACCCACAGCTACCTCACTGACCCTGAATGTTCTGGATACAGAGTAATGTCAAATAAATTACTGTTAGAAAAAACACAAAAGGGAAACTGGATTTTAACAAGAGGAGTTATGTTTATCAGTCTGTTGTGAGCTTTGATTAGAAAAATACTTTCGATGAAAGGTGCACCAGATAAATGTCTACACTCTGATTTGAGACACTTGATTAAGATGATCAGTTGGAATGGTTGTATTTGTGTTACATTTTCACTGAAATTTCGAAATTTTGTTTATGTGCTTTTTGCTGAGTCTTGTACAAACAAACTTGTTCCTTTAAGTCTCTGTAGCACCGACCTGCTCATGATCCTAACAATGCACAACAATGTAGTCGACACATTTGCCACTACTGTTGACCTTTTGCAGCTCTCAGTTTTGGATAGTGCAGTGTTTCATTTTCATGATCACGGTATATTTCTGGCTAGGTTTCTGCATTAAATGTGATCAGTGAAAGAGTGAGTACATCAAGTTTTAGGATCTTGCTCAATTGGCAATTGCAAATGATTGCATATAAGAGAGTGCTGGCCAAAAATTTAGTTATGCAGGTTTACACTACTACACCTACAGAGCCATATGACCATACCATAAGACTGAAAAATCTTTCATATGTTGTCAAGCTAACTGCTGGCTGTAAATGAAAGCAAGTATTATAAACTCAGACCTGCTGTGACAAAGTTTAACTTGCCTTAGGCAGTGCAGGCTGTAACTGACTGAATGATTTCCCACTTGGGTTATTTCATGATCTATCGGGTTTTACGTCAGCCACAGCTTCATATTTTGGGAGGATCCTCAATATTGTTACTTACTTCCACTAGACAGCATATCACATTATTTTGCTCCACGCTCTTTGGCTGAAAGCTGCACAACACTCGATATTCAAAATATATATTGAAGGGAAAATGCATCCATGCGAGTTGGAAATAGATTGAACAAAAAATAAATGCTTAACCTGAGGCTTTATGGTTCCAAGTCATGAATGTATGCAGAGGAAAATAAATACAACCAGCCGCCACACTTCGGGCAGAGTGTATGGTAAAATCTGCTCTGCATTAGGTCCTAATATAACTTCGGTTATTCGACTCACAGCTAATTTAATCATGTTTTGCAGGCTGTGTAATGTTAGCCACAGCTATGAACAGCTATTGCACAGCTATTGCACATACATCCACAAGTACTTTCTGGATTGCAATGAAATGTGGCACAAACACCATTATGTCCATCTCAGGATAAACTGTAGGGACCTGACCTGATTTCTCTTTCCATGTGTTTCCACCTATTTTTACTTTTCTTTTGCAGCAGCTCTACCAATCTTTTGTTTGGTGCTAATATACAATAATTTAAAATAGAGATGATAAACTTTTAGGATTTAGCTCAAAACACCACTGTGACCTCACAGAGTTGCTAACATAGCTGCATGGTAGGGATGTGTGAGGCTTTACCTCCAGTAGATTTGTATCTGCATTCTCAGTTTAAAGAAGCAGCCAGGAGGACAACTATGTGTGGCTTGAGGCGATTGTGGTGGGTGGCAAAGACTGGAAAAATCTCCCCCTATTTCTCATTGTTCCAAAACTTCTTTTGAACAACTTGAAAGATGCCACCACAACATACAAAAATAAACTTCATGGCTTTAGCACCATGAATTATCTTTCTGGCGGTGACGACTGTGGGACACTGATAAAGTTGTCTTTCCACCCCCACGCTCGAGCCAAGTGGGATGCTTTCCTTGTGAAATCATGCAGTCAGCTGCTGACTTGCAACTCTTTCACTGTAACACAAAAGCATTTCCCCTCCCACCTGCAGCTAAACATTTCTCTGTCCCTTTACATCTTTGTAGCTTCATATGATCTCCATTACACGGTATGATGCCATAACCTGAGAGCTTTTTGTGTGCAAAGAGCAAGGAAAAAAGATGGTAAAGAACAGCAGATTGTACATCAGCTAAAAACATTGTTTCCCTTTGTTGCAAAGAGAAAAAGTGCAAAAAGTTTTTCATATAACTTTCCCAAAGGGCCCTAAACATCTATCTAGCCAATGAACTAAACTAAAGAATACAGTTACATTTGCCAATTACAGTATAATTTTATTGGAAAACCAGCATTAACAAGAATTCACTTTTATCCTGTTGAATTTTTCCAAGCACAGAGCAGCAGTTCAAGTGTAACAGTTATTCCAGCATTAATGAATTTGTTCATTAAGAGATTTTGTTGCAATTCCAAACAAAAATTTCAGTACTTCATCTTTATAAAAATAGAAACAATTTTAACTCTAAAATTAAGTGAATAACAACCTGATTGACATGACAAAACAGCAGGTGACAGAGAATGTTGACAAAAACATTGAAAAACAGTCAAAGAAGAGTATTTGAGACACAAAAATATGTACCAGTCAAGATAATAGTTCTTATATACAGAATAACACCAGTAAGTAAAAACATGAAATGAGTTAAGAGTGCATATCCAGTAATCAAGTAAGCTATAGTGAGGGTTTAGGGAGTTCCTTTTGCTGATATTACATCGCAGGATGTCAGTCTCATAAAAAGCTATTCAATTTTGTATAATTTATGTTGTAGTCATGGATGCAATTATCAGCTGAAGTGAAACTAAGGCTCATCATTAATGTAACATGTCACATACACCCCCTTGGACAAACCCTTGATATGTTCATTGACATTAAGTAACTGTTGACAGACACAAATACATATACATGCATCATTGTAATGACCATTTCATATTGAAAAGTATGCATGAAATGAATGTTTGCATTACAAGAGTTGGGCCCTTGTAATGGAATGAAATTACACATTTGAAGGCTGATTGAGACCACGGTACCATAATGTCACTCTAATCACAATATAAAGCTGTTAAATAAAAAAAAATCAGTCATGAGCATGGTGCACTTTGATTAATAATATTTCACAACCTGTAATGTTAAAGACCTTTTTACAATGCTTTTCATTCACATTAGCTACTACAAATTCTGCTTTTTAGTACAGTAGTCTTAGCCTGCAACACCTGACCAAGATGCATCTGAAAATGGGTCTGGAACCTCTCAACTAAATTTTCATTCCCAAGAGTTTTTATGAATTGTAACGGACCAAAATGCCCTGGGTGAAATAGAACTACAACCAATCAGAGCAAGGAAACATGTGGTGTGGGGTACTCTAAGTTTTTGGCTGAAAGCCACTGTTCTGGGGTCCTCCTCAGAGGAAGAAAGGGTCACGTTTGTGAAACTGTGGGTCATGGAGAGGAACACTCTGGCTTTGGTATGTGTTTCTGCACTGAACAGCAGCCTTCTTGTTGTCCCTGTATAGTACCATAGAGAGGATTCCACCAATGGACTTCATAAACTGGAGGGACAGGATTAGGTAAAGTGTCCAGTCCAATCTTAACCTGAGCTGTGCCTTGTTTTTGGTCCTCTGTGAGAGAATAATCACATCTGTGGTCATATGTCTTGGACATATGGGTGAGGACAGGGGCACTGGAACAGACCTGTAAACTGATCACCACCTGGTGGTGAGTTGGATCAGATGGCAGGGGAGGCTGCCAGACAGACCTGGCAAACCTAAACATGTGGAAAGCCCATGATGGGGGTTTGCATCTCTAGATCCGAAGCCATGGTTTAAAGTGGAGTTTAAATAGGATCTTGTTCATAAGTGGGGATATGACGGTGATGGTGGTCAAAAATAATGCAGATGTTGTAGTGAAGAGGAAGCTGAAGAGACAAGCAAAGCTCTCAATTTACCAGTCAATCTGTGTTCCATCCACTTATGGTGATGAGCTCTGGGTACTGACCAAAAAGAATGAGATCACAGATATAAGCAGCCAATATGGATTTCGTGCATGGTGTCTGTGCACAGCCTTAGAGATGGAGTCATGAGCTAGGACATCCAGAAGGAGTTCAGAGAAGAGCCACTGTTCCTTTTGCCAGAAAGAGCCAGTTGAGGTGGTTCATCTGATTAGGATGCCCCCTGAGCCCCTTCCTTTGAAGGCTTTCTGTGCATGTTAAACTGTGAGGAGACCCCAGTCTAGACCCAGGAGTAATTATATATCCTATCTGGCTTGGAGACACCTGAGGATACCCCCAGGAGGAGCTGGAAAATGTTACTGGGGGAGGGATGCATGGAGTATTAATGTATGGATGGAAATCAGTTTGACCGGGAGAGGGGCCAGACCCATGTGTGAGAGCGAATAAATGAGCTTGGTTTTACTCTCAGTTTCCCTAAAGTAGCTCTCCTCAAGAAACCTCATACACATTTACAAAACAAGTTACAAAATATCTTTACCTTCTTTCGCTACATAAAGGTGAGCTGTGTTGAGCTCTGAGGGCCACCCTAAATTAGATGCTATGACCCTATGCAAATTAAAAAAAAGAAAAGAAAATACCAATACACAAACTTAGGACAACAATTCAAGTTCATTTTAAGAAACATCAGTGGTTTTTGTACTGTTAGTAAATGTTTCCTATATTTTGTTCAAGTTCTCTAGCAACAATAAGTAGGAATGTATTCTTTAAATGGCCAGTTCACTCATCCCCATTCACTATATGCAGTATTACTGAGTAGGACTCATGCAGAGTCAATGCTGTAGCCTAAACAAATGATGTATGCCATGGTAAGTATTCATTCTTGTGCACAGTTGCACTAGTTAGCAGTGGGGTTCTTAAATTCACATCACTCATTATTAGGAGGATGGGTTTTCTGTGCTTGTCCTGCAACTGAGAAACATGGATGAGGCATGTTACCCAGCAGGCCAATGTTAGATTTCTAGAGAGGTGCATGTCAGGCTACACCATATCTATGGTGTAAATTCAATACACCAGGCTTTTAAAGTTAGAAAATAGTTGCAAATGATCAAAACTGTAACCAAATAATCTGTGTGGCTAGAAACCAGGAGCATGTGGAAAATCTCTCCATTCATTATGTTATTTGAGTGAACTGACCCTTTAAATGTCTTTAGTGCTACAAAGTCTAATTTATTACATTTCAATTAGTACCATTACAGGACACTGAGGTTGAGGTTGTGCATACAGCCTGAAGTGTATATATAAGTGGTTGCAGATCACGCCCTAAAACTCCAACTCCTCTGAAAAGGCTGGAAGGGTTTTTTGATGTTGAAGAGCATGAGATGAGGTTTGATTCGAGGGGTTTTCTCAGGTATGACAGCAGCTTTGCTTTCCTCGGTGGGAAATCGATTGTGGTAGACTTCTGGGTATGATCTCTGGAACTGAAAAAAGGTTCACGTATCTTTACTGTGGTGTATAACGACAGACCCATCCCATCTAAAAACCCTCCAAATAAAACCATTCAAGATAAAAAGGAGGACAGGCTCAAAACCTAGTATATGGGTGAAACATGTATGACCAATGCATAAAATTGAAGACACAGTGGAAAACAGTTGTAGAACGACTGTAAACAACTATTTCAAGTGAAAATAGCTAAAGTCTTTCTTTATTTTACCTGTTCACTTGGTAGCAGCCGGAGTTTAGACAAAGGGAGTTAACAGAGCTCTGATATTTTTTGTTGACCGTCATCATTGTTATCATCCTTACCACCACTGAATCAGGTCAGGTATTGTTTTAATATTTTTTGTGCAATCCCTGCTTGCCAGTCGTTTTTGTTTTTTGCATCAATAAAACACCCTTAAAACTGAATATGGACTTCAGTATGGATTTATGTGGATGCATCACAGATAAAAGCCTACTACATCTCTAAGCGACTTTATTTTTGAAAAGTAGTTGCTACACATATTTTCATTTTGCCAAGTGTCACCTAGGTTCATCCCTTTATCTGTTTGCCTCTCTCCTATTTTCTGTGCTCATACTTACGATAGTAGTTTTTTTACAATAAGGCTGTTCTCACACATTTTTCTCATTTTGTTGATAAATAATGGAACAAGTATACTTATGACTCAAATAGGTCACATCAAGGAAACATTTTGATCAGCAGTCACTTTCCAGCCTTTTTTTAACCTGCTGCTCATACATCATCTGACCAGAACACCATACACATAATTTAAAGATATGTTTTTTGGTTATGTATACACTTATATATGTCATATATAGACTCAGAGTTAGAGCTTTAGAAGCTCACTGTAATCTATGTCGGTGGCGTGCAGTCAGTACAATGAAAAGCACTGTGAGGTGTCCCCGGAGGTAAAGCCCTGCATTGTGCTTGCAGGGCAATACTAGTTACTGATACTAAAGTACAAATAAATGCTTCCAACATGGAAGGAACAAGGAAGTTCATTTTGGTGACTTTAAACAGACATCTGATATTGGCTTCAAATCTAACTGACTCTCAATTTGTACTATTCCATGCATTCCTCTTTAAATGGCAGAGACGTACCTGTTTAAGCCTTTTCCTTTTGTCCTTGGCAGGGAGTTCCTTGTCTGCAATCAGGCCCTCTAACAGCTCCTGCAGGGGGATCTGAGTACCTATTACCTTCTGCTCCTCAGACTCCACCCTGCTGATCTGCTTACAAAAAGCTGGAGATGAGCTGAAGTCTGTGTCCGAACCTGCATATTTAATCTGATGGAAGACACAAAGAAAAAGCATATCTATTAGGATTAATAGCTTCAAAATTTGTGGGAAAATAAAGGTACATTTTAACACTTAGAGCTACTTTATAACACCATTACTGCCCTCATAGGTATTCACTTATCATGAGCCGACAATTCAATTCATGGCAAAACTTCAGCATGGGTCATGCATGTTTCTGTTATTGAGCCTACAGTCATTGACGTAAATTATGTGGGAATAAAAACGGAAACACATGGACACAACTGCGAGAGTCCTTATGTAACAGTAGTTTTGTGTTGAAATATTGGGTCCACATAATGTTATGTATATAACATGTATAATGTGAACGGTCTCCTTGTTTACCAATAATTGGTATCAGGCCTGAAATAACTAATTGGTTAATCTTTTGTAAACTGGAATCTTTTGTTCACGCTACTGGGTGGTTATAGTTTGAAATCAAATTTACAACCCTGAATTAAGATAAAAGCATATTTTCCCATTCACTGTATGGGATGTGCAGGCTTATGCATCCAGTGTTGGACTCAAAGATAAAATTCAATAAGGCTTTCGTTTGTTGGCCAAACAATATTGAACACAGACTGTACTGACAGTCTCATTTGACTTTCTGATGTGCCAGCTGAATTTAAATACATGCACATATTCCACTGGGCAGAAGAGTAAAAGAAAAGACCTCAGAACCCCTATTTTCACTCCCTGAAAGCAATTAAGAGGCCAAGCACAAAACACCACAGAAATCTGTGTCATTAGCTCTGTCTTTCTAGAAGTTCTAGGGCCATATTCATTATATATTAACTAACTCCCAAGCTCTTGATGAAAGAATACTTTTATTACTAAAATAAAGAAAGATAGTACCTTATTTTGATGACAGACATTTTCTAGGGATTTGTCAGTTTGATAAATATCACATGTATAGATTTTTTTTTCCTAAATGTGGTTCTTGTCAGTTTTAGGAACAAATCTAAAATGGAGACTCTTGGTTAGGAACTCTTAGTGGCCCTTGTGGGTGCCTTGTGGCATGATAAGATTGTTTTATTGATAAAGCATCTAATGAAAGGTCACAGTAGTGACTCCTTGCCCACAGATTACTGTTTTCTGTTTAAAATGTGCACCTGATGCTGGAGGGAGAAAAAAAATTACAAATCCACAATGGATCACGCTGACAGGATTTAGACCCTCAAGCTTCTGACCCAAATAGTCTGCACTCTCATTAACAAAGAAATTTATATAATTTCTCGATCTTTGTGGCATATTTTCATTACTGGTGATGTAAATATATAGTTTTGTACACATGGACTGTGGGAGGGAACAGATGCCAGCAGTATGTGACTATGATGCAAAAAGCAGCAGGAGCTTGTTTAATTTGTTAACAAACTGTAAGTGAAGGGTACTGACGTGAACTCTTTTGAGATGAGACAGGTGCTCCTCAACCTGGTGACGCAGCTTGGAGGGAACTTGGAAGATGGTGTTGTGGTGCTCCATCATAAAGGTCACCAATTTGGTGGCCAGCAGTTCGTCCAAGTCCATCTCATCACCAGAGCCCAGAACGCAGTTAGAGAACATCTGCACCATCTGGACAGAGACAGCACAACAAGAAATGGGTTAGAAACCAATTAGTAGCTGTTCTACAAATTAACAACAACTCTTACACTCATGGAGGTGTCCACAATGTGATCGGCAGCTATCAAATTAATATGAAGCAACAAGCCCTGGGCAAAAGACCACCTTTGTGAAAGAAAACAATTCTATCCACATGGTGTTAGAGACTCTTCTGACCTTTGTTGCATTATCTTAGACAACATTATGCATATTTAATATAGCCTGAGCCAATAAAATATATTCCATGTGCCTACCCAACAACAGAATTATATCCAAACCTTTTCTTGTAAGTCATAAGAGTATATTTATTGGAACCAATCCTAAACTCAAGATTCACTAGATATTTTGAAAGCCACAACCCTCCTCAGTGAGAGCAACACGTGTCATCACATGACCTAAGTTCAAGGCTTGGGTTACATGATAAAATGCAAATACATCGGGCATAGCTAAGTAAGTAAACCTTGAGCTTCTCTTTCAGGTAAATGGAAAAGTGGTGTCAGACTTTCAGACTCTGCTATATCATTCCCAAGTTCAAAAGAGAAGCTCGGCACGCTCATGCATAATATTCAATTTTTGTTGCCCTACAGTAAAGGATGACCGTGACAACCAAAACATCCTTGATATGCATAAGACAATGGAGAGAAAAAGCAAAATATATTCCTGGGATATTCCTTCTGATGTTTTACATCAAAAAAAATTTTTTTTTTTGTTTTGTTTTAGATATTCAGTGACTTTATTTGTGGCATTTTCTGTTTATACAGTGAAAGCATCCTGGTTACCAAGGAGTGCATGCCTATTGCTTTCAGTGGAGGGTGTTTTCTTGTGTGTCATAATTCTGTGGAGAATGACGCGAGGAACTGTTGTGTCTGGAAAGTTTCAAGTGAACGTGAAGTGGATCCCTGAATACATCATACTTGATACTCATGAATAATGTTCACTTCATCTGTAGCATACGAAATGTGTTGAGAGGGGCAGAGTGGAGAAAAACAAGTAACCAAAGATCATTACGTCTAAGCTTTTCCCCACACAGCAGCTCTTAAGTTATCTTTGCCTTCTGCTGATACACATCATATATTTTGTCGTATACAAATCTATATGTAAAAGGACCTATATGTTAGTTTTCTCTTGCTCTTTCTTCCTGTTGGAAGGTGGTGGACACTATAGCAAGGCACTTTCAGCAAGTCTCGAGCTGGGCCAGGGCTAGCTGGTTAGCAAGCTAATTTAAATAGAAGAAAAGTGATAGCAACAGAGGCAATACATTTAACATTGGTACTGCTTTCAATTACTGGAGACAGCTCTTGTGAAGTAAAGGAATTAAGTTTGATATAAAACTACTTCTTGTAGTAGTAGTTGCAGTAATATGAATGTAATAAAAAATGTAGTTATAGAAAAAGACTTAAATATAGCTCTTTTGCTATGCTACCATATACACAGATTCAAATCACCTAAGACACTTAACAACTTTTTGTCCTTTTCTATTATTGTGCTGCTTCCCTATATTCTCACAAGATCATAGACATTTTGGACAGACAAAATTTCCCACAGCATCTCTGTGTCCCGAGGGCTGCACACTTCATAATGATTAAAATTGTAATTGCAGCACTATCACATTTGCATTATAGTGTTTGTTCACAGTAGTTGTACGAAGAAGTACCACAACAAGCTGAGAATACATGAAAGGAACTTGTACCAGTGTGCGGGTTGCAACAGTGTCATTGAGTGGAGGCAGATGGGGGTTCTGGCAGACCCGCGCCATGAGACGCAGCAAAAGCTGGAGGCGTCTACGGTTAGGTGGCGGGAGTAAGAGACAGCTGGCTTGGAGAGCCTCAGTGGCCATCTCCTCCTCCTGCAGCAGACCTGCAGAGATATGAAGAAAGGAGAGTCATGATCCTGAGGGCAAACACACAGACTAGACAATATGAACACCAGCAAATGTTCATCTGGACAAGAGAACAAATATAAGAAGCAGGTCCACATGGTGAACTACTCACTAAGGATGTTGACAAAGACTTCATATAGATGGAAAGTCAGCAGTGGTTCTTTGAGCCTGTGGAAATAATCGGCTACTGTTCTCAGAACGTCTCTCTCAAAACCTGGGTACACAGGCTGTTTGGTTTCATTTCCATTTGGCCCTGAGAAAAAAGACAATTATAGTTCTTTGTGCTCCTCACAGGAAATAAACAACTGTAACAACAGTTGGTATATGTGCAAGCCCAAATTAATAGCATAAAGACTACACATAGCAGGTCTGTTCATCACTTTTGTTTAAATTGGAAAACAAACAAGAAAATGAGACAATATTAAATATTAACTTGAAAATAGACAAGAATAGTTGTTGATTTTTTGTTGCAGTCAAATTAACTTAATAAGTCACACACGCATGCATAAACGAAATCAGGTTAAACCTTAGAGATTAAGTAAATCCTGGACTTGAATATGAACTGCAAACCATGACACCTACTCCTCCAGGATTATAAACAGGACATTTTAAAAGTTTATGACATTAAGGTAGTTCCATCTGCTGTAGTCACAGTCCCCAAAGCAGGTTGTGATTTTGATTTTTTTTACATTAACATTCAGAGACAGGAAAAAAAACAACTATACTCACATTTGGCAAGGCATTTCATTGCTGATACCACCCAGTAGGGCATGTCCTCTGGAGAAGCAAAAGGAAAGAGATGAGTCATTATGTTTTTACAAGCTTCTGCAAAAAATAAATTGGTTTTCCAGTTTTTGATCAATGCATCATACCTGCTTTGTTCTCCAAAATTACTATGCCCGTCTTATTAACACTGAATACATTGTGAACAATGTGCTTGCCATTCACATGTGTGGGGTTCAACACTCCATCTAACGACTTGAGGCCCAGCACTCTCTGTAAACTAAAACGACAGAGTTTGTATCAAACAGCTAGAAAAAAAAAAATGCACCAACAGCTTGATCAGTGGTAACTGTCCAGTAATGGAAATTAGTTACATACTGTGCAATTGTCATTGATTTCCAGATGTGGCCCACTTGTTTTGGAGTAATCTCCTTCCTGCGTATAAGCTTGCATTCATGGACATCTCCAATAGCCACACTGTGCCTTTTATTCCACAAATCTGAAGTCTGGTCAGAAAAATATTGAGTATTAAAAGTGCATATTCTCATACACTTCAAGTACACCATGAGTCTAAGCAAACACAGGAGGGCCTGAAATATCTTTGTTTCTTGCTCACCAAAACAGAGGACTTCAGTGGTGCAGTGTTTTCTTGTTGGGGCAATTCTTCGTAGTCATCCCAGCGGATGAGTCTGGGCAGGTCACAGCTTCCTTTGAACAGAGGTCTTGCAGGAAAAGACTTCAGAGGAGACAGTGTGGGGAACCTGAATAGACAAACAAAGAGCACTAAGCTGGGCTGTAGCAACAATCCCCTGTAGTGTTTGAAGTGACAAGAATACCAGTGCATGTTCACAAAAAAAATACCTGTGCAGATGGCTGTTGTCTTCAAAGTCTTCTGTCCCATGGCGTCCTTTGATATCTTCAATGACATGGGCCTTGAGGAACTTTCGAAGCAGCTGTAGAGTCTGATAGCGGGTCACCTCAGGCCCAAAGTTGTGGTTGCGCCTTAGTAGCTCATGCAGGTAATCTACAGCCTCAGATGCTGTAAAACTGCAATCATAGTAACGAAAGTTTGCCCAGTGCCTTCTCAGTGGCATGCCTCCACGAAAGAGTTTAATGGTTTCATTCCACTGTGTAACAAGGAGAAAGACAAGAATGAGACATGCTGTGCATGTAGACGAATATCAGATATAGACATTTCCACTGGGTTTCTGCATACTAGTATTTGTGTGGCTGCAGTGTCCCAATCAACCCAATGAATTAGATATGGCACATAAATAGTAGCTCCTGTTTTCGATGTTACAATGGCTGACCAGGAAATGTTTGCAGTGACCGTCAACAGAATGTGACTGAAAACAGACAAAGGCCCGCTGCAGTAAAAAAAAAATGCAGGGCATATTTGTAATATCATCTCTCTTATAAGAGAAAAGTCAAGCACAGGATACAGGCCAAAGTCATTTGATTCTGAACATTGTTTTTATCCAAGACACATACATCACTCATACAAGACACGAACACCATTAAGTAAAAAATGTATTGTTCAAAACATAGCATGGCTGCACCGAGACAACTCATATCTATTCTAGTCACAAAAAGCTAAGCAGTACGCATCAGAACAAATTGAACATTATCTTTTTATAGTGCTTTAGAGGGTACAGGGATTGTGGATTATCAGATCTCACAAAGGATCCAGGTGGGTTAAAGAAAAATGAACAAAACAGATAAAGGCAGATAGAGAGAGAGAAATAGGATTAAGACACACAACATCATTACAACAGGACAACATGAATCTGGATAAAGCAAATGCTGCTCACTGGTCGGAATCATAAAAAGAGCAAAACATGCAATAGGGAAAAAATATAGAGAAGCCAAAGCCAAGACACTGACCTTCAGATGATTGTGACAACAGTGTTAATGTGTTTAAAGGACAGCAGGTGGAATATGTTTTCTTAGAGTTTATTTTCCAAGATTAAAAGTGATACGTCTGAACTGTTATGTACGTTTAGGTTTCGTTGTCTATAAGTTTCATATTCTGTTCAGTATCACATGGTATTAATATAAAATACAGTGACTGAACAGAGCAGAGAGAAAAAGAACATACAATAGCTTAATAAGACATATATATATATTTTGAAAGCTGACAGGGAAGGGAAAAGACAGAACCTGAGGATCTATGTGTCATTTCTTTCTGAAGTGACCAAGTGAGAAAACATAACTATTCTCTGCATGTTATTGTTTCTGAACAGCAGTGGCAAACTCGGCACCATACCATCACCTGTTGTGATTAATTTTGACTCTGACTATAAAACCTTTTTCACTCTGAATATTTTGACATGTCACAGAAGGAAAAGCACAAGCCTAAACAATAAAATACTGATGCCTGAACTCCATTTAGCTGCTGCCATTTGTCTCTCATGTTAAATTACCTAATATTAAGACGCCTATAGAAACAACTCAGACCTCCCTGAATGGGTTTTTTTTCAACCTGCTACAAAATCTGACTCACAACACAACCCTCTTTTAGTACTGCATGCAACAACATGATTATAATCTACATCGATGCGGCGATAATACTTTTTTAGGATTGAAAGGGGTTAGTGGGTAAACTAGACGAAAATCTGACATTGTGATGTTTCTGATGCTTTAACATGGAATAAAAAAAAAATGTTGTTGTAAAGCAGATTATACAAGAAGTCCTGAAAGTCACAGAAACAACGAGCATTTAATTCCATTAGACAACACTTGAATTCACAAACAGTAGCTTTTGTCGACACGTTGTTTAGTTGTGGTACCTCTTTAACTCCCAGACTCAGCAGCAACTAGGATGATACATGCGACCGTTAGCTACTGTTAAACTTTAAACAAGCTAAAACTACTGTTTGAATGAACTTTATTGCTTTCAACTAGTAATGTGGAAAATGTCAATGTAACCTGTGTTGAATTTACGGCCGTACCGAGACACTGGAAAGAAACTCTTCACGTTTTGGACTGTTAAACGTTTCGGTAAAACTTTAAATGTCAACTTAACCGTAAGTTGCTAACGTTGCCAACGGACTCACCAGCTTCGTCGCCCGGTATGGACCCGGTCCGATTACTTTACCCTCCATTCCGATAGTGAAACCCCGTTTCACTTGTGTGAAAACATTGAGATATATAACTTTGATACGCTTCTGTGAAGCTCGTGCTGCAGGTTAAAATAGTATCAGAGGCTCTGAGTAGAAACGTTGCTGAAAACTTTGAATCTCCTGCGTCACAGCATTGGCATGACCTGATTGGACAAAGCGCTGATCACGTGACCAGCAGGAATGCTGTTTGTGAATGGAAGAGGTAGCACCATGGATCTATTATAAAAACCGGATATGGCGCCGCCCCTCAGCCAACACCAACAACAATGGCCACTGGTGGTATTGCAACGAAAAATCCCCATGGGCCTAAGAAGCGTTTGTCCCATAGACCGCAGTAGTGAACGAGGTGGCTGTAAAACTGTTCACAGGACACCTCCAGCTGTAACCACCGTTAATTACTAATCTTTGTATTATCTATTTTTAAGTCATGGACTTTTTATCCTTCAAAAAGTTTTCAATACGCCAAGGAGCCCCGGAAAGGTTTCTTTTCCCAGGGTGACGTCACAGCCTTGTGCGTGCACTCCCAAAGCTGTTTCTCGGGAACGAGGATGCCGGAGGACTTAAGGAGGACTCCGTCCGGCGCAAAAATCAGTCAGTAAATGGAAAGAAACTACTCAAAGGTGAGTTTTCATTTGGACACATCAAGTTAATTTAACTTTCTGAGGTTTAATGTCTGTTATCAGTCTCTTGTCAGCTCTTATTCTTAAACGTAACATTTCAATGGTTACGATCGCCTCCTGATGACTGGATTTACTGATGTGACACCAGTGCCGGTACCAGTTCTGGTCCTGGTACTGGTTCCAGTTCTGGTGGTCCTGGTCCTGGTCCCGGTTATGGCACGGTCCCGGCCGTGTCCTTACTCTAGTCCCGGTCCCGGTTTCGGTACGGTCTGGGATACAGGGGTCCTGGTCCTGTGCCATTCCTATCACAGCATCTGAACCCTGTCAGGTTCTTACACCCACACTCCCAGCTGACGTTGTTGGACTCAGTCAGGGTTAAGAGGCGGAAGAGAATTGGGCCCTTGTGTCCCTGGCCTGGTCCGTCACTTTATTGGCTGAGTTTCAGGCTGGTCTCTTACAGACCATGGACTGTACATGACATAGGCTATTTCATGTGAAGTGTGTGAGTGTCCCATTGACGTGAAGTGTGTGAGTGTTCCATTGTCACATCATAAAGTCAGCTAATCAAATATGCAACATGTCGTCGGAAGCGTAGAAAGAACACGGTTCTGGTCGTGATTCTGGTTCCGGTTCCGCTCCCGGTTCCGGAAACGTCTGGGATCCGGAACCGGTACCGGTTCTGGTCCTGGTACCGGTTCCGGTTCGGGTAGTCCTGGTACCGGTTCCAGTGGTCCTGGTCCCGTTTCAGCACTGTCCTGGTCCCATGGTCCTTACTCTGGTCCTGGTCCTGTCCCATTCCTATCACAGCATCTGAACCCTGTCAGGCTCTTACACTCAGTCACTTACAGCTGACATTGTTGGAGTCAGTCAGGGTCAGAGGTGGAAGGGAATTGGGCCCCTGTGTCCCCGGCCTGGTCCGTCAATCTAATGGCTGAGTTTCCGTCTGGTCTCTCACATACCATGGACTGTGCATGACTTAGGGTAGTTCACGTGAACCGTGTGTGTCCCATCATCAAGCCAGTTTATGTCCCGTCATTGTCAGTCAGCATCAATGCTGCAACTTTGCTTAAGGAAATTACCCACAGTTCATTGCTATGTGAAGTCAAATACAGGACATCGGATCCGCTCCCCGTCCTTGTTCTGGTCCTGGTCCCGATCCCGGTTCTGGTCCCGGTCCCGCTTCTGGTTGTGGTTCCGGTCCCGGTACCGGTTCTGGTTCTGGTCCCGCTTCTGGTTGCGGTTCCGGTCCCGGTGCCGGTACCGGTTCCGGTTCTGGTTCTGGTCCCGGTCCCGGTTCTGGTCCCGGTCCCGCTTCTGGTTGCGGTTCCGGTCCCGGTGCCGGTCCCGGTTCCGGTTTGGTCCCGGTCCCGATCCCGCTTCTGGTTGTGGTTCCGGTCCCGGTACCGGTTCCGGTTCTGGCTCTGGTTCTGGTCCCGATCCCGGTTCTGATCCCGATCCCGATTCTGGTCCCGGTACCGCTTCTGGTTGCGGTTCCG
>OMNW01035238.1:42141-58474 GCA_900303245.1 Selene dorsalis | reverse complement strand
CTCTCAATGAAGTCACTCCTCACTCTGAAAAGCTCCTCAGCTAAAGGAAAGAATATGAATATGACATGTTATTACACCACTCATGTTTAGATTCATTGAGGAATTTAATGTACTGACATTTGTTCTCATCAAGTACTGACTCTCACTTACGGTCATTCACAACACAGTCTATAAAACATAGCAACCAGGAGTTGAACGATAACTACTAACTTAAGTCACTTTATCCAAAACTTTTCCTCAAAAAAAAAAAAAAAAAATTGAAATGACACAACCTAAATGTTTGCCTTTTAAGGCCTTTCACTGAAGGGTTGGTGTTATGAATAGGATCAAATACTTACACAAAATGCTGCAGGCTCATTAAAACCATGCCACCAAAACATCTACTCTGCACTAGCTTTGAACGGTTCATTGTTATGACAATGCATTCAAACAGGATCACTTATTGTTTATTTATTAATTTATAGAGAGGAACGTCCATTTGTCTGCAAAAAATTTTACATCACTACTTTTTAAAGTTTGTTTTTTATTTTCCTTTTTGTACTTTTATTCTGATAGGACAGTTGGAGAAAGACAGGAAATGTGGAGTGAGAAAGCGGGGGAACATCAAGCAGCAAGGGGCTGCCAGGGGTGGAACTTATAGTTAGTTAATCCTTACTCTGAACATCCACTAAACAGACACACACTGAAGTTATATTTCATACAAAAGGCTTCTAAATCCAAATGTTGAAAAACTCTAAAGTTCAATCACATTGTTTGCTCTCTTTTTAACATTCAGCCTAAGAACACAGAGGAGCCTGATCTAGACTTTAACAGTCATTCATTGTAAAGTTGCTCAAATGTCTGTTAAATATGTGCCACATGATTCTTGTGTCAAAAGAATCATAGAAGTGACAAAAAGTGTCATATGTTTCTCAACTTAACCCAAAACTAAAGGGTCCCAAGAATGTTGTGGTGTATTTCTTTGTCGATGCTGATGAAAGACGACCACTCTGACACGTCTTCTTTGTAGATAGTGAAAAGACTTTGTTTACAAAAAAGATGCAGTGTCCAAAAAGCCGAATCCTCGAGAGCCTCTGGTGCCAATGTGAGATCTCTCTCTTTTGGCCCAAAAGTCTAGCCTTATATATGTTACTAGCCTAAAAGCTCCTCCTGCTTTAAACAAAAGAATTCCTTTGTTGGTAAGTACACTGACATGTTAACCAAACTGTGTACCATGTGCTCTATCATTTAACCTCTTGGCCCCGTGACCAGTAGCCATTTGGCTATTGGGTCGTAGACATCAACAAAAAATTTCCTTGAGGAAAAACAAAGCAATAAATAACATTACAAGTCATTCCTTTAGGCAGGACAGCAGCATAATTAAATGAAGAAAGTAATCTAACCTATTTCAGAGTATACAAAGAAGAAACTAGTACACTCCAATGGAAAGCTCCTTTCTTCCTCAGTGTAAAGTCTCTGGGGAGTGTCTACGAGGCAGCTTGTGCTAGAAGCTGCTGTTACTCCGAGAGCTCCGTGTTATCATGGCGCTGAAGGTGATGAAGGTTAGAGATGTGGTTGTTGGGCTCTGGCAGCTTTACAACAAGTGTCTGTTAGATAACACATGCATTTTACTGTGTATGCCACATAGGCTACTTCTAATACAGTAGTTTGACTTTGCAGGTGCTCATACATGCCCCATCTGTGGTATTGTTTCATAAACTTAGCTGCTGACAAAGCAAAAAATTTTGATACAGCTTTTTTAGGTTTTAAAAAATTATGATTTTGAGGTCTGATAAAGTTCTGACTTTAAAATGACAACTGTGATGTGTCTTACATGTTTTTCATAGACAATTCAATGTCTGTCTGTTTAATGTATATTGACTTCATTAATGTTAATCCTCATTATGAACATGAACAGACAGACACCAAACTCACTGTTGTCATTTCAAAGTTATACCTTCTTAATAATACTACTGCTACTTCTACTACTACTATACATGAGGGTCAGTGGGGGTGGAAACAAGAGCCATGTAGTGATGAGGTAAGCAAAGAAAGTGAATAGGGATATTCACTTTCTGAGGAAGAAGCCATGCTGTGTCTATGTTTCCTGCTTCATTGGAACAGCCGGAAACTGTTGTGATCTGTTTGTGAGGGTTTCTGTTAGAGGAAATCTCATTGTTAAAGAAGGAAGGAAAGAATGTCTTCCTGAACATACACTAAACAGAACACTTAAGTTATAGTTCATACACAAGGTTTCTAAATCCAAAATTTGTATACGGTTGCATCACATTGTTTGCCGTTTTCACAACTAAGTAACACAAGTTGGGCATGAATGAGCGCGTGCAAGTGAAACTATGAGTCTGATCGACACTTGTATCTAACAGGCAAGAGTTTCATACGATACTCGCCCGAGTCCAACTGTCAAATGTCTACCCCCTGTCTTCCTCGGCGCCTTGATAGCACAGCTCTCCCCGCGTAAAATCGGCTCGTGTGGGTCGTTCAGTTCCTGGATGATCGCCTGCATGCTGCCGCCAACACACTCCATACCGTGACATGTAGTTACTCGCAAACTGCAGCAGGCCATCTCTTACCTGCCATTGTGCAGATCTTTCACGTAGGATATGAAAACTACCCAGCTTCTCCCTTCCAGTGGCCCGTGGGTTTTGGAGACGTTTGAGTAATGCGCGCTAGTTGTCACGCTGTTTCCTGGTTTGCGCCTCCAACGTATATACTCTAAACTTCCAGCACTACAGAGTGGGGCGAGAGTGTACCGTATGGGGTGGGAATGGAGGCGTCAACCATCTCAGTTCAGTTGAGACTTTAACTCGAAACCAGAGGCGTTTAAAAAAAAAAATCCAAGGCTCAGGGGTGTCAAACGTGCGGCCCGCGGGCCAAATCCGGCCCGCCGGAGGATCCAATCCGGCCCGCAGAATGAATTTGCCAAGTGTGAAAATTACACAGAAGACAGAAGAGAAATAATATTGTTGAAATGTCATGTATTTTTCTCAGAAATTTCATTTTGTTCATAATGTTTTGTAAAAGCATAGTTCATTTACTGTAAACATCTTAAAGTACTTGTACTAAGAATTTAGAGTTCTTGTTTTATATAGGTTATTATGCTACTATTTCACTGGTCACTTAAGACCAAGTTGCGCTGTATGTGGCCCCCCGAAATAAAATAAGTTTGACACCCCTGCTCTAGCTGCTATGCATTTTAATCAACAGCAGAGTTTCAAAATGATACCAGAGATGAAAATATAGCCGGTAATGATAAGGACACTTGCATTTAAAAAAACAAACAATTCAATCACTTAATAATAACATAATGGTTATTGCAAATGGAATGAATTCAACTAACACAAATCCAATTCCAGCTTTATTAAAAATGACAAGACAGTGCAACAGGACTTCTGAATGACAGGCTTTTATTAAAAATACAAGATTTAGTTTAAAATGGGGAGACCTTGATTTAAAACTGCATTTTACACCACTGTCAGAATACAGTGGAGAGTGAATCTGCCAGTTAAACCAGATGAGATGCTGAGTGACATTTCTCTTCTTCTGTTTCTCCTCCCAGAAGTCCTCCCTTAGTGTAAGGGATGGGCAAGGCTGAGTCTCTGCAGCTGGCAACACTTCAACGCAACTGCTCAAGTGGAGGGATTTCTGTTTAGGTACAAGAGGTGATAGTCATGACAATGTGAAATTACAATATTGTTTTGGACAATAATTAGATACATCATGTCACCTAGCTCACCTAGTGGAGCAGGCTGAGCATCGCCCAGGCCCAGTTTAGTATGAAGTGTAGTATCTCTTCTTTTAAGGTGAGCGATCATCCTCTCACTGGCTACATCTCCTTTCTTCCTCACTGTATCAATGAGGGCCGCTGCCTTGTCTGCTCTGGCACTGTGCTCCTCGAGTATTGACTCATTCTCCAAATCATTGATGATTTTCTCTGTTAACAGGTCGCCCAGGAGCTGAGAGATCAGAGACTTTGATGCGCTCTCAATGAAGTCACTCCTCACTCTGAAAAGCTCCTCAGCTAAAGGAAAGAATATGAATATGTCATGTTATTACACCACTCATGTTTAGATTCATCACGGAATTTAATGTACTGACATTTGTTCTCATCAAGTACTGACTCCATGGCTGTCGTTCACAACCAAATCATATGATCCAGACGTAAATAAATAAAAGTGAGAAATAGGAACTTCGTGATACCTGTACCTTTATCAGCAATATTTCTGTATGTCTGATACCACTTAGAATATGATTTCAAATGTTTGGGCTATGCTATAGCCTATAGGTCAGTTATGGCTTTGGTTTTGCATGGCTCCTGCTCTTCCTGCAGCCTGGAGCAGAAGCCTGACAAAAGCTACATCACTGGAGTTCATGCTTGGCCTGATCAGCTGGAACTTGTTTGTGTCATCACTATGACCTGCTCAACTGGTTTCAGAAAAAGAAAAATCAGATTCTTTATTACAACCATAGGCGCTGATCCGGTACCCGGGCACCCACTGAACAGGTTGAGCACCCACTGGGGGCAGGGCTTAATTTGCCCCGCCGATCGGTACCTATTTGATTGGATGCTTGACCTCCTCTGTCAAATCAATATCTGAAAATAAACTGCGAGTAATATCCCATTTTAATTGTGCTCTGTCTGTGTTTTATTTCTCTTCTAAGTTACTGATAGATCGGCTGTTTTGGAGGCTTTTAAACCGGAGAAAAAAAGCGATCGAGAGACATCAATCATCAGGTTAGGCAATGACACAACCAGCGAGTTT
The DNA here is from genome assembly GCA_900303245.1 of Selene dorsalis. NCBI lineage: Eukaryota > Metazoa > Chordata > Actinopteri > Carangiformes > Carangidae > Selene > Selene dorsalis. The sequence goes on along the minus strand of OMNW01035238.1, from coordinate 53,714 downwards.
GGGGCGAAAAAAGGTTGTTATTATTAACTAGGAGCGCTGAGACCCATCGCTTTGTGGCATGATATGCGCATCAGTGGCTGTAGGGCAGGCATGTCCAAACTTTTCCACAAAGGGCCGGTGTGGCTGCAGGTTTTCGTTCCAACCAAGCAGCAGTACACCTGACCTGACTCATTTAATCAACTGATCTCAGTCTTCAGACAGCTGATTGATCAAACTGTGCTCTTCGTGGGTTGGAACAAAAAAACAGCAGCCACACGGCCCTTTGTGGAAAAGTTTGGACATGCCTGCTGTAGGGCAATCCAGGTGCACCCTCCCAACCAACCCCGCGGGCGAAAACATAAATCGGCGCCTAGGATCGCAATCGCAATGGGAAAGTTATTCTCAACAAACAACCAACAGAAGTTGTACCGGGCATTAATGTCATGTAAGGCATATCGGAGTTGTCTTTTCAGTGTCACGATCTTATAGAAAATGCCTCTAGATCTCTATTTGGAACACTTTTTAAAGTCTCATCAAACTACTTGGTCTGTTTTTTGTAGACCTAAGTCTGCTGAACAATAATGCAAATGGAGCATGAATGAGTGAAGTGAAACTGTAAGTAGCCTGCATGGCTAAGAGGAGGCTGATCGAGGCTCTTATACAGACTAAATAAACGAGTCAGTGTTTCATATGATTGTTGTCGGAGCCCAACAATCAGATGTCCTGTCCTCCTCTGCGCCTTGACAGCGCGGAGCTCTCAGAGTAAAGACAGCTCGTGTAGGTCGTTCAGTTCCGGGATAATCCGCGGCACGCCGCCGCCAGCACACTCCACAGCGTAAAACCTAGTTATTAGCAGACTGCATCAGAAGATCTCTTACCTGCCATTGTGCAGTTTTAGTTTCACACTGTCCAAACCGAGATAAGGTATGAAAACTGTCAAGTTTCTAATTTCCAGTGGTTTTTATGTCGGGGACGGGGATGCGTGTCCACGAAGACACACAGACGATGTTTCCTGGTTTGCGCCTCAAGCCCACTTTAAGTGACTCACAGCAAAGTATTCGACGAGGTCTATGTTCCTGATGCAAAACAAGGCTCAACGTCAGAGTTACCGCTCCAGCTGTGCAGCATAACGTAGCACACAGCTTTGAAGTAGTTCACACTGAAATTTGAAATCAGGGTTGTTGTTTTTTTAATCTACACACACACACACATATATATATATATATATATAGCCTATGTATAAAAGTCTTCCTGTCTCTGGAAAAACTGAAAGACTCATGCATTGTAATCAGCAGGAGAGTTTCATTATTATATCAGAAATGAAAACACAGCCGCAGTAAAATAATGAAAAGCACATATATTAATTTCATGGACAATTTATTGATTGTAGAGTGGTTTTATTGCAAACAGATTTTTTTTTCCCATGGTCTTTTTATTAAAGATACAGTATGAATAAAACAGTCACCGTACAGGTAGAAAAAACATTCTTTTTGATTTTTGTACAACATCCACCCCTGACACAACACAACCCTTTGTCCAAACCTCCAAACATGGACACACATACAACCACTTACTTGACCTGGTAAATAAGTATGGTAGAATTATAATAATTGCAAACAGATTTTAATTCATCATTCACAAACCATGATGCAAATGTAGTTCAAAAAATGACAAGACAAGAAGAATATGTATGGTGGTGGTGATGAGTGAGGTCAATCACTGCCGCATAGTCTTTGGCTCTGTAGGTGGGAACAACAAAACACAACATCACTGTTAAAAATAAGAGGTTTCTGTCAAATTACAATTCTAAACTGATTTAAAAAAAAAATGAAATTCAGTTGTCTTTAGCTCAAAGTATGCCAGCTCACCTGATTAACGAAGATTCAGGCCCAGGCCCAGGTTAGTATGAAGTGTAGCATCTCTTCTTTGAAGGTGAGCGATCATCCTCTCACTGGCTACATCTCCTTTCTTCCTCACTGTATCAATGAGGGCCGCTGCCTTGTCTGCTCTGGCACTGTTTTCTTCGAGTATTGACTCATTCTCCAAATCATTGATGATTTTCTCTGTTAACAGGTCGCCCAGGAGCTGAGAGATCAGAGACTTTGATGCGCTCTCAATGAAGTCACTCCTCACTCTGAAAAGCTCCTCAGCTAAAGGGAAGAATATGAATATGACATGTTATTACACCACTCATGTTTAGATTCATTGAGGAATTTAATGTACTGACATTTGTTCTCATCAAGTACTGACTCCATGGCTGTCGTTCACAACCAAATCATATGATCCAGACGTAAATAAATAAAGGTGAGAAATAGGAACTTCATCAAACCTGTACCTTTATCAGTAATATTTCTGTATGTCTGATATCACTGATTTCAAATGTTTGGGCTATGCTTAGGCTATAGCCTATAGGTCAGTTATGCCTTTGGTTTTGCATGTCTTCTGCTCTTCCTGCAGCCTGGAGCAGTGACCTGCTCAACTGGTTTCAGAAAGAGAAAAATCAGATTCTTTATTACAACCATAGGCGCCGTTCCGGTGCTCGGGCACCCACTGGGGGCAGGCCTCTCAATAAACTAATTCCTCACTCTGAAAAGCTCCTCAGCTAAAGGAAAGACTATGAATATGTCATGTTATTATACCTCTCAAGTTTAGATTCATCAAGGAATTTAATGTATTGACATTTGTTCTCATCAAGTACTGACTGAGTCATTCACAAGACAGTCTATGAAAGAGCTCAGCCAGGAGTTGATCAATAACTGAGACTAACTTTAGTCAGTTTACTTTCCTTCTCTGTTAGTTTCCTACTCATTTTATTAAACTCATTTTATTAACTCATTTTATGCAGCGTCTAAATAAGACATTGTCAGTTTCGCAGCAGATAATGTCTTATTTAGATGCTGCATCGTTGCCCCAACAACTCCCGTTATATGGATATACATAGATCACGAGTGGATCTAAATATCTTCCGAAGGACTCCAAGTTACACCAAAGTTGTTCGGGTGAGTAAATGAACGTATCTTATGCTAGAAATAAGGTCCAGGTTGCAAAAAACGGGACTTATCCTTTAATGCTAATCCTTGAACATACAATGAACATTAAAGTTGTATTTTATACATAAGGTTTTGAAATCTGAAACTTGAAAACATTACAGCTGCATCACATTTTTTAACAACTCAACAAGTCTACTACATGGAGGAACTCTAAGTACGTGGCATACATAAGACAGAACCGACAGAACATATACACGAGCCTGATTTGCGCATCGTAAAACTCAGTGTCTTAAATAAAAGTGTCAAAAGTGTGTCACGATTCTTGCCCGAGTCTAACACTCAGATCGTGTCCACCTCCTATCCTCATCAGCGCCGTGACACCACGGAGCTCTCAGTAAAGGTTGCCGGTTGTATACACTTTATTTTTCTTACCGCCAACACACTCAGCACGACAAGACGTGGTTATTCTCAAGCTGCATTAGACATTCAGCTCTTACCTGCCATTGTGCAGTTCTCGTATCACACTTTAACCCGAGATGTGCCGCGTAGGATGTGGAAACCGTCCTTCGTTAACCGCTTCTAATCTGCAGAAGCTTTAGTGTTTGGAGGCGCGTGCGTAATGCGCGCTAGTTTTCTAGATATGTTTCCTGGTTTACGCCTCCCACCATCTGAACTTTCAGCATTAGTTTACATTGGTTAGTTTTGCATTACAGAGTGATTGGGGGGGGTCGCACCGTGATAGCATCTCAAACGTGGGTGGTAAAAATGGATGATATGAAAGGTAAGTGATGCAATGAGAAGGGAGAGTTAAAAACTATAGCTAAATACTGCGACCCACGCCCCCCTGCGCGCGCAAACACACATACACATACACACATACACACACACGGAGCGTCACGTCAGAGCTGTGAAGGCACAGCTTGTGGTTAGTACGAGTCAGTGCAGAAAAAAACCTTCACGAGCTAAAAGCCAAAAGTGAAGAAGTGATCACAAACAACAGACGATCAAATACATAGATCACCAGCGTAACGTAAACCTAGTACTCTTCGGCGTGGCTGACCTACTATCTACCATAGACTGTATACAAATGCATTTACTCTCGTTGTGAGTAACTTTGCAAAAAAAACAACAACAACACACACACTACGCAAGTGTTTTAGGATATTCATGTACCTTTCTTCAAAATGAAACAGTGCATCAGAGAAAAAAAAAATAGACACATTTTTAAACAAAAAATAAAACAATGTTCTTCCAATTTAAGGCATATTCACATTTTTTGTCACTGAGATTACTGTTCAAAATGAGGCATCAGTGTTGAGGCAAAGCATGTGTTTAAAGAAGATCCAGAACCACCTGAGTGTCAAGTAGCTACAGGTTCTCTTTTTTAAAGGGGAGCAATCATCCCCCTGCTGGCATCACCTCCATTTCTCCTCACCTTGTCAATGAGGCAGCGTGCCTTGTCAGCTGTGGTATGGTTCCTCTTCTGTTGTGTCTCTCTGCTCAGTATTTGACACATTAGCTATCACTCCAGAGGTCAGACAGGAGGTCCTTATCACAGGATGGGACACCTTCTGCACCAGCTCACTCCTCACCCTGGCCATCTAGGTAAGAAATGTGAAACATTGGACTGATTTCTCAGGGTAATGTAAAAATGAACTGTTCTTCTACTGGCACATCACAAACTGACTCCACAGTCTGGTAACCCCCTCATCTAGACAAGCATCGTGGAGCCCGAAACAGAAGAAAGAACAGACACCTTCACTTCACTTTTTAACACTGTTTGAGTCAAAAATATGAACTGAAAATACACAACCTAGTCTAAAGAAACACAATAGAGAGGGCAAGGTTTATTGTTTCTAAATGTGTTATAATAGCTATTCTGCTTGCAAAAAAAAAAAAAAAAACATTGTTAGATATAATGCAGCCCAGTTAAACATCCCACTGACTCAATAAAGAATCACTGTTACCGTTTGTTGTTTTTACCATTTATGGCTCTTATTGCAGACCTCGGGCTGTGTTTTTTCACCGAGGTCTGACTGGGTAAGGGTGGGTCGCAGGAGCATGGTCTTATCCTGCAGATCGCCTAGGTCTATGCCATATGCTAGTTTACAAGACACCCTCGTCTTACCCCATTGCTGATAAACTTCCTGTGACCACCGGGGAAGTTTAGGTCAACTTGCTTTGAAGTAGTAACTGGTTTTGAACATTTATGTGAGCAGGCCATTCCAGTGTTGCAAGATTTGGTAGAGAGTGTAGGCTAAATCAAAAAGAGCATCAATCAGCCCAGTTTTTTTTTTTTATTGTCATTCATCCACTCTATATATTATGATAGCATACCAAATATCAGTAGGTTATGCTTAGAGGACTTCCCCTATCTTTTACAAGAAATAATATTCTTGTAAACGTAAAATTAAATACGCCGAAATCGCCATTAGCACTTCGTCGTTAGCAGAGTACCAAAGAATGAACTTTAAAATGTTAACTAATAAGTTTAATAGTGAAGAAAACTTAAAAATGCACAAATTATCAGGCAAGTTCTGCCGCTGTAAGCAGAGCGTCACTTGAGCGGGTGGAGTCAAACGGCTGTATTTACCTTACCTCCTCCCTCACCATTGGCAACATGAGACGGGTACAATGTTGTAACACTAGGTGGCGCTATAAGACTTCACCCGGTTTACAATATACCAAAAAAGAAAACACATGCGAGAAGAAGAAACAAATGACAGACAAAATGGCTGGGGACAAAGCTAGCTGTCTGGCTAATGTAAACATCCACCAATAATACACTTGGGCTGGAGCGACGACAACGTTACTCAATAGCGTTGACACTGCGAATGAGACTGTACGTTGACACGAAATTTATAACCCAAAGTATTTCAGCTGACGTGTGTTAATTAAGCGCGTTACCTATCTTAGCTCTGTAATTAGCTTAGGTAATTTTCTGGTAGCTAGCTGTACATTAGCGTGTGGGTTTCGCGTTTTCCGTGACAAGGACAGTTAAACCATGTTTCAGAAAGAGCAGCAAGTAATTTCAACCAAGGCATAAAGCTGTTTTGAATAGCTATTTAATTTCGAAGTTGGCGTTAATGCGCTGTCAGTCGACGTCTGTGGGAGCCATCAGCTGGCTCTCAGATAGCTAATGCTAATCAGTTGATACTCCTCTCGCTATCACCGGGTATGTTTTATTACGCCCGCAAACTAAATCCAGCCAGAGTAGACAAGGTCTCGACTGGACTCTACGGAGCAGATCCCAATTAGGTGGTTAGTCTTATCAACGCTGTGTAGTGAGATAATGACTTGAACTCAGTCACAAGTTAAAACTGCAGAAACTTGTCATCTAATAATGAGCCCTTAACTCTGTTTGACAGTTTTTGTACGCACGACAGTGCAGTTTGTACTCACGGCTTTGACTTTTAAAGTTACCTCTCTCCTGGTCCCCCCAGCAGTCCTACTAACTTTGATGAAAAATGATGAGCCAGCGGCGTGGGATCCATCTGGACCAATCAGAGTTGCTTTGCAAGAAAGGATGTGGTTTTTATGGCAACACTGGTTGGCAGGGCCTGTGCTCCAAATGCTGGCGAGAGGAAAATCAGCGTGAAAAGCAAAAACAGATTCAAGAAGACTGGGCACTTGCGGAGAGGTCTGTCTGTCTGTCTTGCTTCCTGTGTAAAATTATTCCAAAACGGCAACTACTGTGTCTTATGTACTCTCACCTGCTTATTTTGTTGGCCTGCTCTGATGTCCATCTGTCCATCTGACAACTAATACAGCTGTATTGTTTTTTTCTGACAGGCTGCAGAGAGAGGAAGAGGAAGCATATGCAAGCAGGCACCAGAAGGTCCAATCACAGCCTACCATCACACCCTTCAGCAAGTTTGAAGAAAGAAAAACTAAGGAAAAGTCCAGCAAAGTTAACACAGTGACCAAGTTTTTTATTCCCTCCTCAAAAACACCTCCAAAAAAAGGTATATTAGCATGTATTGTATGTAGACGATAGAATTGGTAGTTATTAAACTTCTGTTCTTCATGGCATATAATGTGTCCATTACTCATGAGAAATTAAGTGATGTCTTTGTCTTATTCATCATTCATCTTTAATTTGACCCAGTGTTCCCTTGTCCTTTAAGATAAGTCCTTCCTCATTTTTATGGACGGTATTTTGGGTTCCTGTTTTACTCAAACATGAAAAAGAAAAACATACCGTGGTCAACCAAAATCAAAAGCTCAAAGATCTATTTGTCTTTCCACATCAGCCACTTCCCCCAGTTTCCCTAGACGACTTATGCACACTGTAGCCCATAGCCCAATTAAAAAATGCACGTGTTTGCAGCTTTGATTAAAACACCACTTAATGTCTTCCCCACCAGATGGTGCTCCTTTTGACACACAGTCCAGCCCAAGCCCAAGCTCCTCTGCAAGTCGGCATTCCTCGGTGGACAGTGACCACGCAACGCGAGAATTCATTGATTTTCTCAAGCCTCTGAAGTCTGGCAGGGAAATCTTCAAACAGTGTCGGGCCTTCACTGAAAGCATGGTCTACAAGCGAGTGAGTTTAAAAAGAGGCAATTTACTCCTCTCACACTGACAGACACCCAGACAGGTTTACCTTTCTTACAATACAAAAATGACTCACACATGACTGCAAGGAGCAACATTATCACATCAACACCACATTTGTGGCTGCTACTACTGCACGGTGACTTGACCAAGGAGCGAATATCAATCGCACTGATTCACATGGATGACAAAAGCCAAGTGTTTGTGTGTGTTAGCAGGTTTTTTGCCCAGTGTAAATGGGCTTAAGTGTATTACTGATTATGTTTTTTTGTGTTTTGGATGAAATAAGCTCATTGGACCCATTTATTTTTTACAGTGCTGACAGTCATGACAGCAGCACAGAATTTTCCAGTTCAGAGCATTTGCAACTTGTGTCTGCTCTCTGTTATTCTGTTTCATTACCACCTGTCCTCATTTATTATTGAGCACTTCTCTCTTACAGAATGAACTAAAATTGCTTTGCCTCAAATGGTTTAAAAAAATGTAGCAACAGCGCTCAAAAGAAGGGGTTATCATTTGCACTTTTCACAAAGTCTGGTTGTCAGGCATTAACTATTAGTGAATTTAAAATAGTCTCTACATTTAAACAGATGATACAGTCAATGATAAAACCAGGAACAATGTGTCTTTCTGTCATGTCTGGTCTTGAGTTTGATATCTGTCCCTGTAACATTGTCATATTTTTTTAAATGAAATGAAATGTCATCTGAGGTGAAAGGTTTACTCCCGTTCCCTTTATACAGGACATGGGTGCAGATGAGCTGTCGGAGTGTGTGCAAGACTTCTACCAGAACCTCTCAGAACGGCTCCAGACCCAGTTCAAAGGTGCTGCTTAACTCTTTAACTGTCAACTGTGTATAGCTGATTTGTTTCGCTGAACACTGAGATTTAATTAGCTTTAAAACAACGAAGGTCACAAATATACAGTGAATAATGTCTTACGCAGATATATTATTGTCTTTTTTTGTTAGGTTCATCGGATCATGTAGAAAGCGTTATGGATGAAGTCGAGAAGTATATGATGACTCGTCTCTACAAGGAAGTTTTCTGTCCTGAGACCACAGATGATGAGAAGAAAGACCTGGCCATTCAGAAGAGAATCAGGTTTGGAGAGAAAAGTTGTACTGATGTCTAAATTTGCCACTGCAGGTTCTCATTACTGTCCTTGCATTCCTCTGAGTACATGAAACACAATTGCAGGTCGAAATATTACAGCTGAGATCTGAATTGTTTTCACACTCTGTTTCAGAGCCTTGCACTGGGTCACTATAGAGATGCTGTGTGTTCCTGTAGATGAGGAGATTCCTGAGGTTTCTGACAGCGTAGTCAAAGCCATCACAGGTAAGTCTCTTTAGGTTTATTTTCCAGAAACCCATGGCAGGACAACACTTCATTATCTTAACAGTGGAGATCCAGTCAGACTTTCATATGAACAATTTTGTCTCCTCACATTCTGCATCGTACCAGATGTGATTGAAATGGATTCCAAGCGTGTACCCAAGGACAAGCTGGCATGTATCACTCGTTGCAGCAAGCACATCTTCAACGCCATCAAAGTCAGCAAGAAAGAGGCTGCGTCAGCAGATGACTTCCTCCCCACCCTAATCTACATTGTCTTGAAAGCAAACCCTCCAAGACTGCAGTCCAACATCCAGTACATCACCCGCTTCTGCAACCCCAGCAGACTTATGACTGGAGAGGATGGTTACTACTTCACTAATTTGGTGAGGAGATGCACACTTGCATTTATGTGATTCATTAGTGTCTGTCCAAAATTTCTAGATTTTCAAATTCCAATTTTCTCATCTTATTTTAATCAGTGAGGGTAAAATGAATCACAAATACTTCTGCATGTGATGCCATTCAGCTTACAGCACTACAGATAACACCTGCTAAAGTCGTAGGAATGTAGACGGATGTAAGTTGTACCTAACAAATCAGCATCTGAGCATATACATATATATATATATAGAGTGCAAGCCGGTGTGATGTTTGTATCAAAATAGGCTATATTATTAGAAAACAAATAAATTCTATGTAAATCAGATCTTCAGCAGCAGTGAGCACCCATATATATTCAGAATGGTACAGTCTTTTTTTCAGAACCACATTTTGGGACGATCCAAGGATGAGGTTGATAGTCGAATCAGACCTCTCCGAATCTAATCGTTGAATAGTCGACTATTCAGAGACGCCACTTATATATATAACACGTATATGTATATGTGTTGTGTTATATGCTTATACAAAAGTCATGTGAGCGTCAGTTGAGTAACAAGTCAGATCGCTGTCCCAATAGACCATGATGCAATCTGGCCAGCTTCAAAACAAGTTATCATTTTGTGAAACATGTGTTGCAGATCAATTTGGACATGCCTTGCTTACAAAGCAGAAAAATACAGATTGAGAAAAAGGAAGTTAGAGCTAAGAAAGACAACTGCACTGACACTGACACTGTTGAGTCAATCAGTTGAAACTGTCAAAAACATTCAAGGCTAGAAGTGGTTGATCCCTAATTTTTTTGGCATTTGACATGTCTTTGTTAACAATTTGACACAGATGGAAGGTAATAAGCTCTGTAGCTACTTGCTCAGCTGCGATTGGTCCACACCTGCTTTCATATAATTTACCATGTTTGCAACCCTAGGCTAAATGAATCTGATGTGGCAGAATGTTTTTTTTGACCCCCCACATCTCCTCTCCCTAGTGCTGTGCAGTGGCCTTCATTGAGAAGCTGGACGGTCAGTCTCTAAACCTGAGCTCTGAGGAGTTTGAGCTCTACATGACGGGCCAGGCGTCTCCCCACTGGCCTCAGGCCTCTGGAGCTTCTTCCTGCTCTCCAGGCAGCGCAGCTCTCAGCCAGGTCCACAAAAGGCTGGACCTGCTCACAGGGCTCGGGGAAAGACAGGAGCGTGTTATGGAGAAGGCTCGGCAGCTGGAGAGTGACCTTATCGACTGGACAGACGAGGTAGAGCAGAAGGTGCAGAGTGTCCTGGAGAGCTTTCCACCAGAGACAGAAAACCCTCCCGCAACCACAACTAGTGAGACACCTGCAGCATCATCAGCAATAGACTCTGATAACATTGAGAATGAGCTCCTGCCCCCACCACTGCAACCACAAGTGTTTGCTGGGTGATATGAAGAGTTCTGATCTGAAAAAAATCTAGAGGCTTTACTCCACCCTTCCCCTTTTCCCTGCTGTTAAACTTGGCATTTTGGGAAGCTAAAACATTAACTTTCCTGTAGAGAGGTAAAGAGGATGATTAGTGCAACTCCTGTCTGTACAGTTAAAAAGTCATGAAATTCATCTATCCACCATTTCTCGTCTGTGAGGGTGTACTCAACTGAAGTGTAAGAACAACAGACTACTTCTCTTTTCATACAGATTTGTGAGCTTCAGAAGATCTAGCAGGTGAGTTTCGTCACCTGTAGATTTTTTATGCTAAGCGAACTATCCCCTGGCTTCAGTTTCAGTATCATAACTCTCAACAAGGGTTAGGGTTGGGTTTTCCAAAATGGCAAACTAGTCATTTAACATCAGGCAACATAAAGCAGACACAGTTTTTTGTCTTGGATTCATGGCAAAGTTGCCAGTGCAGTCTCACTGCAGTTCCTGGATAAGTAGACTTGCACTGGTACTGTCACCACATCCGTGTGCTTTGGTGCTCCCAGGCTATTAACGCCTTCAGTCCTCTCACCCCAGCATATTCTGACTGTTGCTTCTTTCAAATAGGGTGCGCAGCAAACCCCTCCACAGATCATCGTCCAGGAGGCATCCTGATCAGATGTCAAGACCACTTCTACTGGCCCCTTTTAATGCAAAGTAGCAGACCAACCCCAACCCAGAGTAGACCCAAATATTTAAGAAGATCACTCTCAATGGAATTTTCAGTACCTCAATACTTCTTTATCGTTATGGTTGTTACATTTGTGGAAAAAGGATACATGGTTGTATGTTGGGGTTTTTTTTGTTATTATTCACAACTCTCCAGATAAGAACCCTGCTGCTCAGTAGCATTTAAATTAACAGTGCAGTTCAGTAAAAAA
>OMNW01035238.1:16970-42121 GCA_900303245.1 Selene dorsalis | reverse complement strand
AAGTTTTGGGGGAAATGAAAAAGGAAAGTCTTAATGGGGTAACTCCTTACTTCCCCTTACTGAAAGCCCATGCTCATGATTTCTGCTGTATGTACTATGTAGGTCACTGACCTTTGGAAACGTTCCAGAGACAAAGATCGTCCATGGCTGTGCATGCAGGGAAGTGTGGGTGAGTGTGTGTTGCATGGACATGTTCCATTAATGTCGATAAATCAACCCCTCCCACCCCAACCCTCACCCTCCCTAATGTGTATATGTGTGCGTGCGTGTGTTGTAGTCTCGTTTTCATGCCAGACCTCTCACTCCGGCCATAAGTTGGATGTACAGTGATTTTATTTTTCTATAGATTGCAGGTATCAACTCTTCTGGATGCAATAGGAGACATTAATCCTGTAATATTTACAGTAGTTATCTTGTTGGTGAAAACTAGTTTGAAGACATGTTACATTAATTTTAATGGTTTGACAGTAAAATGTTCATCTATTACTTTATCTTCTCTAGAGGATGTTACAAGCATGTCCCATCAAAGAATGAAAATCAGGTTTTAGAAGAACGACTTTGTTCCGTCAGAGCTTTGGTATGAACTATTAGGCAAAGATGATGCAGTTTCTGTAAATGCAAGACATAAAAATCGCCCCCACACCAGTTTCATTTATTTTGAAGCACTTTTCGTCCGTTTTTCTTTTGAAGCTCACATCGAATGAAGTAATTTCTCTGTTCACTTGAAAGGATAGAAGTTTGGTGAAAACAGTGTTGAGGGCTTCTGCCACGCCAGTGTTTTTCAACCAAGTCTTTGTATTTGGCAGAGTTGTATGATTGAATTATGTGAAAGGGATATTCTTTTTCCCTTCGGCCATCTGGTAACATTTCTTTATGTTGCTAGAGCTGAACTTTTTTTTTTTTTTTTTTTTCATATTTGCAATAGTGTAGCCTGTGTGCTGTTGCTTTCCAATTTTAGTTTGAGAAAAAGCTTTTAATGCAAACCACAGCTTGAATAACTTCATTGCACTGTATGCAGAAGCCATTTATGAGGTATTTTAAAGTTTGAAACATGTCTGTAACCTTATAGGTTTGTTATTGTATCACATGGGAGAAAGTAACTTAATACTGTCTTTTATTTAAATGTAACTTATTGGGGCAGTATTAGTATATTTGCATCTATGGGTGTGTGATGATGATAAATAAAAATTGAAAATGCATGTGCATTTGTGTGCGGTTCTTGCTCATGTTGATTCACTTGACTGTGAAGTGTCTAACTAGGATTAGTTAACACTGAGAATGTAATTATTTATATAGTTGTGTATAAAGAATATTCATGAAGTCATTTGTGATCAGATGCGCTAAAGAATATAAAAGCTACTTTGACCTATTCTGTGAGGGAGTGCAGATGTATTTCAGCAGAATGAGTTCTCAGAAATGGGGTGTTACTTTCACTTCTCCTTTGTTTTTTTTACTGTTAAGAAAGTTTCCTGTGTGGAGATATACCTTACAACAGCCTCAGGGAATTGGGGAAAAAAAACAAGGAGAATATCATTTGTAAAACAGTCAAAAAAGTGAGTGACAGACATTGTGGACATTGGATTGACACATCAGCACTTCTACACATCAGCATAAATGTTTTAAGTACATCATTTTAAGTTAACTTTGATGGAACGAAAGATGGCAATCCCTTGTTTTGACAGCGTTTTTGGAAAAAGGGATATCCTGTGTTGTTGCATGTTGGAGTTAAGAAAACACTTTCACTTCCATCCTCATCAGATATAAATGTACAACACTGTGCACATGTTTCTTGCAACCAGAGCCATCACAATGGAGAAGCTCATATCATTTCTTGGTAAGTTTACTTCAGTTTGTTCACAGTATCTCACACTTCACATTCTGATAACTTGTCCAACTGGCCATTTACCCTCAATTATTCACTGTTTCAGTTCTTTCAAACCTTCTGCAGCATGCAGCGTCACGTGGTATGTACCAAATATTCCTATTGTTCACTTTTAGATCTAAATATATCTCACAAAAATTTGTGTTTCTAAAATAAGTGTATCATGTAAGCATATAGAATCAGTATTTTTAGTTCAATTTCTGCTGAACAGAAGATTGATGTGATTGTAAATATTTGTATTGAACATTAACATCCATATTCAAAAAACATCATTTGTATTTGTTTCCATAGTTGTCCCTGAGACCACATTCAGAGCTACTATAGAGAACCTATCACAGGAGTCAAGGATCTTCTCTGGTCAAAGTGTCAAATTGCAATGCAGCGTTGCTGATATCCACAAATCCAACTGGAATTTCTTGTGGTATAGAGATGCTCAGAAACTACCTTATACTGGGGAGACCCTTTCTCTGTGGAATGTTGGACTTAAAGACGATGGGACATATACCTGCAAGGGAGTGAGGAACACAGCGGTGGGAAACATATTCACCCTTGAGAGTCTGCCTGTCGAGATCAACGTGGATGGTAAAAATTTTTTTGTGTGTATCATTGAAAAAATCCTTGATTTGCATGTCATGTCCCCTCTTTTTCATAATCTGTTAACTTCAAAAGCAGGTTTACCCCCTATGCCCTAAACAAATATCATCTTGTGCATCCTGGACATTTGAGATTAGAAATTTAGATAATTTAGCATGTTTTGGTCTTGGTTTGACTGTTGTGACTTTCTTCTATGTCATCTTTGTACAGGGGGGTGGGCCATCCTGCGAGTCCCACATGATCCTGCCCTTGTTGGAGAATCCTTACAGGTCACATGTCAACTCCGACAAAACTTCCCTGTAACTTGGGCGATTCTGTACAGAGATGGTGTTGAAGTTATGAGTCAAGCTTCCTTAGAGTTTGAGCTGACTCACTTGTCCCTTGAGGAAAGTGGGATGTATTCTTGTCGGGTTTCTTGGGAAGCAAATGGACGCACTTTGTCTGTAATATCAGTTGAGACTCAAGTGAAGGTCCTAGGTGAGTATGTATGTACTGGGCTGTATATGCTGAGTTTGTTTTTGGTTTCATGTCACATGTTAAAAGAATATTTAGACATTTTAGACACCACACTCTCACATATTTTGACTTAATATGAATCTACAGCTGGCTTTTTCTTACTTTAGCATAAGAGATAGACAGCTGCCCTGGTTCTTTTTTCCAAGATAGCAAAATCAGTTTTCTTCCAATAAATTTGAAAATGCAGTGTAAACATTACAATTTGTTGTTGTGGGAGTTATGCAGTGGACTGTTACTTGGTCCAGGTCAGTGTTCACTGGTTGAGTCTTGTCAGACTTAGGAATACTGCACTAAACAAGGAAATAGTACCATAACATGTTGGTGTAAGGAGTTTGGAGATTTAGGTACCTGTCTCCAGTCTTTACATTAAGTTACTGTACAGACATGTAAGTGTATAACCCTTATTGTCTAAAAAGAAAATCTTTCCTTTAATTCTAATTCCTCGTGTATGTAGCATTCACAGTCATTCTCAGCCTAATTAAATTGTAAATTGAAGAAATGAATTACTGAAAATGTTCCAACTGGTCACTAATGCTTTCTCTTCTGTGGCTCTATCTCAGAGGTTCTGACAAAGCCCATTATGGAGATTGTTCCAAAAGATGGGTCACAGTTCATGACTCTCACCTGCCGGGTAGAGTACAATGCCAAAGCTCCAATACTCTTCTATTTCTACAAGAACGACAGACAACTAGGAACAGCAAACTCTGACGGGACTGATTCATACAGAAAGTCTCCAGGCCTGTACAGCTGCAAGGCCAAGGTGCCTCAGTTAGACATCACCCGGTGGAGTGAGCCGGAAGTCTTTGAACCAGCAGCAGACATTTAAATGTAGGTAAATATAATCTTCTGCATGTCCTTGATAAAAAAAAATATATATATATATAATCCTCTTCCTTAATCACCAGATTCATGAAGCATCACACGGGAGCTGCACAACTCCGGAAGTCCACTTGGCTCTGACCCAATAGAACCACGGATGATGAGGCCTCCAGCTCTTCACTGCAGTATCCCCTGGCTTTTACCCCTCCTTTTATCGCCTCTCCCTGCCTCCTACAACTGTGTCAACAGCAGCACCATCCACTGAAATGAGCACCCAGCCCCCAGATTCTCTGCTGACACCAGCTCCAGCCCCTTTGCTATGTCTAATATATTAACCAATCTGCTACCCCCTACTACAGATAATTCTGCCTCTTCATCTCAGCAATCTGGTGATATGTCTCATATGTGTGACGAATCGGGCGGCTCCAGAAACATTACACACATTATATACTGTGACAGAATTTAATGATCCGAAATCAGTGTATATATAGTAACATGTGACTTAAAAATGTCTAGATATGTGATGCCAATCATACTGGGCCAATGTATGTCCACTTTTTATATGATTCATTTGAGTTTTAGCTACATGATCTCATATGAAGGAAACTAACTCAATCAGTAGTGATGGGTAAAGTCACTAATGCCGTATTGGTTAAAGCAAATAAAGCATTTCATGACACGTGTTACTGGATTTTACTTTTATACAGCCCTCTCTTTGAACAGCAATACTGCTTACATATTAGAAGTATTGGTGTAATAACATGGCATTAGGTGTTACAGAGAAGTAAGGTCATTCTTCCCAGGCTGACCATTAGAATAGGAATACAGTTATAGAGCCCAGTGATTGTGATATTCTCTGTTTGCTAAACACATCCATGATACATTTCCTTGTCTTAATTTTCAGTTTATTTCTTATAGAGCCAAGAACAGCCACAAAGGAAACAGTGGTCTGAAGGTGGGAAAAGAAACAGACAAAAGAGGAACACAGGATTGAATGACAGGCGAATTGGAGGCCATGGTGTTTAACTGAGGACATAAATGAGGGCAAACTATCAATAAATATTTCAGTCATGGGTTCAAATGAGTAAACATATACATATAAGAATATTGTGCAGCCATAAACAGTGTGTGGGGGTTTTCTCATTTTTATTCAGAGAGTAAAACTAAAAGATATACTGGATAGGTAAAAATGCAATAAACATGATATTGATAAAGTAGTATTGCAGGTCTTCAAATATTCAGACTAGTGTACAGTTCAACTTTTGAGCAGCTCATAAGTGATGAGTAAAGTAGTGTAGCACCGCCAGTATTTGGTCTTTCGTCAGATATGGTCAAGTTGGAACAGCAGTATAGAAGAAGAGTGTCAGTACCACTGGTGAGTATCAGGCCTTGTCTGAGTAAAGCAGAAACCCAGAGAAGATGCTGTCGTCCTCACTGCTGGCGTACGCCCCGTTCCAGTCTCTGAGGGTCTCCATCCACACCTGATCACCCGCCACCAGCCGCAGCACCACCAGAGTGGAAGCCTGGTCGATGTCTTGACCGTACAAGGAGTCCCGTGTCCTTACCCGCCGTGACCCGTTCACCACCAGCGTGGCTCGCAGGGGTTGATTGCGTACCGTGATGTGGAAGGAGAAGACATAAACCCCAGCGTGGACGCATGTGAAGCTGTGGGAAGTAACATTGAAGTGGTTTTCCTCGTTGTAGAAGACTTTGTCAAAGCGGATTGGGAAGCCAGAGGGAGGGAAGGACTTTCTTGGAGAGATGCCTACACTGAAAGCCGAGCGCTTCTGGGGAATACCTGATCCTTTAGCTCCTTTGATTCCACGAACACCCCGCTCACCTCTCATTCCAGGGTAACCTCTGTCTCCTTTTGACCCAGGCATCCCTCGTATGCCTGGTGGTCCCTGAGGCCCACTCACCCCTGGTTCTCCTTGTGCCCCAGGAGATCCTGGATCCCCTCGGACGCCTACAGGACCTGGAGAACCGTGCTTGCCATTTATTCCTGGAATGCCCATCCCTCCTGGGATTCCAGGAGGCCCAGTATCCCCTCGCTCACCTTTCAGCCCTCTTTCCCCAAATGTGCCACACTCTCCCTTATCCCCCTTGTCTCCTTTGGGACCTTGCTCAACAGCCACTCCAGGAGGTCCAGCTGGCCCCTCTTTTCCGGGCTCTCCCTTCTCTCCAGCAGTCCCATTCTGGCCAGGTTCCCCTTTCTCTCCACTGTTACCTTTGACACCTTGCAGCCCTATTTGACCTTTCTCGCCTTTTGAGCCAACATCACCTGCAAGGTATGGGGCACTGATTCAGAACTACTGAAGTATAGCGACAAATGAAAAGAATTCAACAACCAGCTGAACAAGTTTGACCTTTTTGTCCTGGTTTTCCTGGGACACCTGCTGGCCCAATGCTCCCACTGTTTCCTCTGTCACCCTTTTCCCCTGAGAAAATGACATAACAATATGCAACATGCCACAGGTGAAGCTGTACAAAATATGTGATGGGACACAGATTCAGAGGCTTAGGGAGTAGTGGAAGCCCCAGTCTGAGTGAGTGATTTGTTTGAAGTGACTGTTAAGCATGGATCTTGTTGGAAAGAGAATAGCTGCAATCATGTTTCTTTTAAGACTAACTCAACTCAAAGCTGAGAAGCAGTGATTCTCTTCCCTCTATGGCTGGAAGTTACAAGCCTGTTATATTACTATCCTCATCCAGCATTGATCTTTGAATTTCATTTTCATTTCAAATTTTCAATTTGTTGCCTGCAAGTGATAATTTCCTTATGTTTCCATGCATTCTACATAGTTACATAGTTTACATGGCAGAGTGCTCACTTCAGAGACCTACATTAAAACAGTAAAGCAATGCAATAAAAGCAGGAAAATAGAACCTGTACCACAACTTCTCTTTGATAGTTTCCTGTAAAATCATTATCTCATTATCTCATAACAGGTCCATGTGTCTGTGCTATATGCTGCACTCTTGCAATATATAACACTGAAATATACTATAATAAGCAATTCTAAAGTTGTATTTCACTATTATTACACTCACCTTTGTCTCCTTTAAGCCCCATAGGACCACTCACACCAGGTGCTCCTGGTAAGCCAGCTGGCCCTGCAAGCCCTTTTTCACCTGTTGGCCCTTGACAAGCAAACATTTGAGAGTTTCAAAGGACTGAAAACAAAACAACATTTTCTATATTTATGCATTTTATGAAAAACTCATGTACCTGCCAGACCTTTGTCTCCCTTTGGCCCCCTGGGACCTCTCTCAGGTGGACAGCACTCACAGAAGTTGAAATAACACTCATTGTAATCCAGGGTGTAGTTCTCATGGCCAACACCAGGAGGCTCAGTGCTGTCAGTGTAGTGCTGAGGAAAGTTGTGATTTGAGTAGGGGCTCCTCTCTGTGGTGGGCAATGGGTGGGGCTGCACAGGATTTGCAGCAGCCACTGTCTTGAGAGGTTTGGGCATGCTGGTGGTTACAGGGCTGTGCACTGTGACATGAGGGATGGGCTTCTTGGTGTACTGGTACTTTGGCTTCTGTGTAGTCTTAGCCTCAGCGCAGGATACCACAGTGAGTGTGACCAGAACTACAGCCGCAAGGGTCAACTGACAGGAGATAATCCTCATGGTTGACAGGGATCTGAGGAGAGATGAGTCTATACAAGACAGCTTTCCTCTGTTGTTCTGCACCTCTTTCATTTTCCATCTACTTTTGGTTCAAAGCAAAACGGTTACAAATACAGCACACACTGATGAGTGGTTGCAAATAATGTTACAAAGTACTAATGAGTGGTGAAATTTCTGCTCTTACTACTTCTTATCTATCATTCCAATGCAAGTTTGCTATGTTCACTTTTGATTGCATTCACTTGCTTCTCTGTTTGCAATTAGATGTTTGAAAATCTCAGACAGGAGGTACAACTTTCTCATTGAGCCACTAAGCCTACATACTGCCTGTTACTCATCGCTGTTTTCATGTCAGCTTCGTCAAGTAGTTTGTCAGTGAATTTGGAAGTTAAGGTGTTAAAACTACAATGACAGCCTGCAGTTTGTTAGTCACAATATCAACTATCAACTATAATTTAATCATCTCTATGCAAACACCTACACAGAAAATCAAATGTTTTAGTAGGCTGCGGGTTATGTTCATATGCAACTTTCTGAGAACATATACATATATATAGTAAACTTGATAAGACTCACCCAGTTATGCATAAGTAGTATGGTTATTTATCCTCTCTAGCAGTGTCTTGGAAGCATCACAAGGAGCTCCAGGTCTCTCTGATATCTCTGCCAGGCTTGGGCGAAAGAACATCTCCACCAATGAGGGTATTTGTTGGAAGCACAGGGGGAGGTCTGAAATCCAATTATGGCGGGCTGGAGCTGACCCAAGGAGAACCACTGTGCTGTGGACCATTCTCTGTACCTCTGTTGTGTAGAAAGGTGCTTTTGTGACACGGGATACAGCGCCCACCAGGAGCACTCCGTCGCTGTAAGCTAGGTGAGGAGCAAAGGCTGCAGGGCAATGGGTCACCTGATATGTGAGGCATTCCTCCAACATCCAACCAGCTACCCAGACTCCTACAGTGGGACAAAGCTAAGCAAAGAGGGTCCTGTAACAGATGCCAGGGAACTACAAGTTTCTTTCTTCAGGTGCAGGTTTGTACAGCTTTCTACATGTAATTGCAGGAGGAATGGTGCAAACCATTTTTATTCGACGTCTTTAACTGTATAATCCCACACAGAATCTTGCAAGTGGAACTAGGAGGCAACATCTGCAACAGATACTTTAAAATGAGTTGCTGTAAGATTTGCACACTGGCACGCAGCACAGGGACCTCAGTATTTACAATCGACTGGTACTTGGTGAACATCCAGAAGAAAGCTTTAGCCTAAAGAGCACTGATAATCTCTTCACTCAACAGTTGCTAAACCTGAGATGTTTGTCAAAGAAACCAACTTATCTCCCTTTGAATAAGTGCAGTTGCGATGCTTGCCTGGTCACAGTGACCGATTTTGCACATGAGCCCCACAGACTGCTGGCAGCTACATTTTCTAACTATGATTCGAACTGTGTGGCTGGACAATGATTCATTCTTATGGCGTAACCTGAGAGCATTGGGTTTTTGTCGAAAAGTGATTTTCTGTGAGCTGTCTGATGGAAACTCTCGACTTGCCAGTGACAATGGATGTTTGAACAGTGGACATGCCTCAGTTGTCAAAGACCTCAGGTCCTCAGAGAGATCTATGACCAGCAATGAGTGAGCAGGAAGAAGGGAAATGAATTTGGGAAGCAGAGAGGGGTGATGGTAGGACGAGGAGAGAACCACTAAATAGGAAAGGACTGTTTCTTTAAGTTATTTTCAATGTCTCATATACACACATATCCCCACACCTCCATTTACTCGTTCTTCTCCCTCCTTCCCAGCAGCTCAGGTGAAGTATCCCTGACTTGCCCCTCCGTGCAAGACAAACAGATGGAGTGTAAGATACGCAGCTGAGTCCTGAGAGTGAGAGAGAGAGGGGTTCCTGTGGGGTTCTCCATGCCCGACCTCAACCCTGTCGTATCTCAGCTCCATTCAGACCACACACAACAGCGGCAGTCAGCTTACAGTGCCCAGCTGGTCACAGAGGACCCAGGCGCTGCTCACCTGTCCATTCATTTAACATCGGCACTGGCCTTGCCCCAGCCTCCGTCTGCACGCAACTATAGAGCGAGGGATAAGGAAGAGTTAACTTACTCAGTGGGTGCAGCCGAGCAGAGAGAGGACCAAAGATGACTTGGGTGGATGAAGGTGTATTGCCTTACATTAACCCCATTCATGTAAAGGAGAGAGCTTGAAGCCTTAGTGAATGTGTATAGAGTGAGTAAAAGCAGCTGAGAGTAACTAACACTAACACAGCATCCAGCCGTAGTGTCTGTAGGATTATTTCCCCACTGTGCTCACCACAAGTACCACTAAGACCATGAACTGTACTTTGGTCTTTACTGTCGGATCTTATCAAAGAAAATCTAGATCCTGCAGAATTAGTGGCTAATGACTTTGGCAAATGATCTGCTGGCATTGTAGGCACATATCAATGTAGTGAGGCCGAGTACAAAAACACTTCTGCCTCTCCTGTAACACTCTCTGACAGCCCTCTGTGATGCTAAGGATTGGTTTCTAATGCACTCAAAGCTGGTTGTGCAAACAAGATGGCCTTTTCCACAAAAGGAAATTACTGGAGAAATGTTTACATTTACTGACAGCTGGTATTTCAAAAGTGATTAACTGACGGTATTACTATTTTAGCAAGATATATGAAGTTATATGTGATCAGTAATCTGTATGATATCATTTATATACCCTTGTGTTTTACACTTTTCTCTTTTTGTCTTTTTACGCATTAAACAAATACAGTATAACCTGTGAAGTTTATAACCTGTAAAGCTTCCTTGTGGGACTTTCCTCCATTTCGACTGTTTCCCCTTGTTTCCAGTTTTTGTGCTAAGCTAAACTATCCAACTGCTGGCTGTTACTTCATATTTAACAGAGTTGCATCGGTATCATCGATCTTCCCACCTTTCTCTGTGTAGTTCCCAAATCGTCAAACTATTGCTGTAAAGAGCAATTTTACGCTAACTGAAAATGTGGCATTTTGACTTCTCACACTGCTGCAGATGTTGTAGATGATGTAGGAGCTTTGTCAGAGTTACACTGTGAGATCACTGTTTCTAATGTGTGGGGACAGGTTTAGTAAAGCAGACTCCTGGCACAAAGCAAAGGTGGAGCAGACAACAAACACAGTATCTGTTGTCTCCATTTAAATGCAACACAAAAAGTCATTACTAGCAGAGTGCAGTGTGTGTGGTGTGTGGCCTGAACATGAACAGTCGATTCACTCCTGGCCGGCCAGTTCATTTTGTGGTTCAATAGAGGAAATGAAAGAAGAGAAGTCAAAGCTTGCAAGTATCTGAGAAAGTATATAAAACAAAACCAGACATGAATGGAAGGCATATCCATCCTCTTGATCCGCCTCTCCTCCTTCAAACACTTTAATTTACCATCCAGCTGCTGCCGTGCTATACCTGTATACCTAAAGATCCCATATCCAGAACACCAACTTCCCTTATGTGCCCATAAATCAACAAACACACCCTAAGACCCGTTTACACTGTTGCCAATAAAATTAAAATATGAATTTTTTTTTTTACCTGTTCTCGTGCAATGATTGTGACAATGTGATTTACTCTTGATAGATTAAGTGTATGTCTTCTCAAAACCCTATTGATCAATCTCTTCCAAACATATCACTGTGAAAATTAAACCACAATTAACTTTTATAATAAGAATAAAAAGAGAATCATTCCAACTTTATGGGCAACAGTGTAAAACAAAGAGTGATGCTGTCTTTACCTTCTCCCTCAGCTTTAGTCCTAAACTGCTGATTTGCAAAATTCCCTCTCCAGAGGTCAGATTATTTCTCTGCTTGTCCACTGGGTGGCAGACTTGTATTTTTGATTTAAATACAGGACTCCTCACAGACGGTGAATTATTTAGCGTAACCATTTAGATACCTGATCAGACCCAAACAAATAGCCATGTTGTGTGTTTGAAGTATGCATTAAACTATATATGTATACTGTATATCATTTCATATTATGTCTTACTTGAACCTTTACATTTACATTATATAGGCGGTAATTATAATATCCCCTGCTCTGCCAGTGGCAGAAAAACATGTTTTCATGTGCATTTAAAGTCCATTGATCATGTCAGCATTTGGCCCCAGCTGGGGGTTCACACCTCGCTGGACTCAGGTTTTTATCAGACCAGCCACTCCTGTGCTCATACTGACTGATTCCTAACTCAGATATGAAGTGGAGTTAATTCTTCTTCTGTCTTTGATCACCAAAGAATGGAAATAATTGCACAATCATTACAATACCACAATACAAACCTGATCTGATTGTAGAGGGATCAGTCTGGAAAGACACGCATTATAATTTGTCTCCAAACCATAATAATGTAATCCTGAATCTGATCTCTGCTGTGGATGTGATTGCATTCCCAAATCATTTTACCATATAGACTATAGTGTCCAAATTTAAACTATTCTTATATTTCACTGGGTGGAGCAAACACTTTTCTTTATCTTATTTTTCGTTATCTTTTCTCTGTAACCTTCATCACAGAGAATCTCTCTTCGGTTTGAATTCAACATTACAAGAGCAAATTACATAGGTATTCCTGGATTTTGGTTTAATTGGAAAATTGATTTAAATATCTAAAAATATTGTCTGTGTAGTCTGAATAAGACTTTTTGTTGCAAATTACATGTTTCTTATCACCTGAGGGAATAACTGAGATAAAGGAGTGTTTAACCAAGTGCCACCACCCCAACCCCCAGCCCAGCTGTATGGTTGCAGACACAGGGACAAACACACACACCCTGCAGTGCAAACAATGATCCCTCAAAACAAGCCTATAAAATGACTTCATCATACATTATTATAAAAACCAAAACTAACCAATTGTAACACAGTTAAGTTTCAGTATGAATCACAAGACTGAGTGATGCAGTGAACTGGAAAACAATCAGACTTTTTCATTTGTTGTCATGATCATTCCTTCACAAGGCTGTCCTGTGACATCCACGATCTCTGAGAACGGCATTTATCAATATGGTGGACTAAGAAGGGGATTATAAATATTAAGCATGTGTAAATGCGTGAGGAAATCCGTATCAATACAAACAGTATTTTTCTACAAACTGCACTCATATGTACAGACACTTCTATCAAGCAGGAAAGAAACTAACGTGAATAAAAAAGACAAATGAGACAGAAACTCTTTAAAGGCTGCATTTTCTGAAAATTGCAGTGACACATTGTCATGAATTTTGATTTTTATTAACACTTTATTAAATGATTGTTTGTGTGTGTGTGTGTGTGTGTGTGTGTGTGTGTGTGTGTGCACACGCGCGGGTGTGTATGCATGAGTGTGTCTGTCCATATGTGCCTATTGTTCTGCATGTCTGTCAAGGGTTATTACCATGGAGACATTCATTGTAATGTCACACACCTGTAGGCAGAGCTGAACAATAACACCTATTACTGAAGGCTGTTTAGTTGTAATACTAAAGCCATCTGTGTATGTGTGTGTGTGTGTGTGTATGTGTGTGTGTGCGTGTGTCTTAAGCCAAAGACTAAGGTGTTTTTAAATGTTGACAATGATATTAATATTTGAACACTTTCTGGGGTTTCCTTGTAAACTGAAACCTGGTAGTAGTGGCAGTCCAGTGGTGATGTGCACAAGTGCATTTGTCTTGATGTCATGTACCTCTCTGTCCATGGACCCAACAGTTGCTAGGAGTCCCCCCAGTTTTATCTGGAGAAACGGTCACAAGCGACATGTAAACACACCAGAAACAATACACCACCCCTCTGAGTGTTTTGACAGCATTTGAGTCTGCAGATAACTTTGTTTACATCTTGTCATCATGGAGATAACCTCTGACCTCTTCCTTCATGGGATACAAATTAACACATGAAGTGTAAACAGAGGACTCTTCTTCAAAGACCCTGAAGCAGACTTAAACAAGAAAATGCAGGAAGAAAGAAAGATAGCTATGGAAAGAAAATTAAGTAATAGACAGAGAAGCAACCACGAGAGATGAGAAAGAAAAGAAAAAACAAATCAAAGACAGTGACAAAGACAGAGAGCAAGGTAGAGGACAGGATGAGAAAAGAAATCAGTAGTATTTTGGCATTGAGGAGTTTATGTAGACTTGTGTGATGCAGCTACTGTGTCTTAACATGGCCAATAAAAAACAAGATGGAGGTGTCCTGTTACAAGACATAAACATGCTGCGGTGAACAGGTTTTCTATTTTGCCCTTTACACTGGTTACCTCTGACGAGGAGGTTATGTTTTGAGCAGTCTGTCTTCATTTGTCAGCAGAGGTACGCAGAAAGTGCTATACTAAAAGGAATCGCACAAAACTTGAGGGTGGGGGTGGTGTTTGAGTTTGGTGGATCAGATCCAGAATTTTCCTTAATATTGCAAGATTTTTAAACATTTTCATCAGTCTCTCTGGATATTATGTGAGGATTGTAATGAAAAAAAAATCAGACATTTGCACTCTACTGAGTGCTGTTCTTATTTGAATTTTGTCTGGCCTGATAAAGTGGGTGGACATGGTGCAGACTTCAGATCAGCATAATTTTGGAGGCATGTCCAGGTTACAGTACCTGCAGGAGGGAAAGCAAAGCCCCTGGGCATTCATTCCTGCACTGTTTAGGAAGAACTGGTTTAGTGGCTCTGCCTCTTATTGTGTGAATTCACTTCATTTAGTACAGTCTCTTGTGTCAGGAATGCCCTGTCCACAAGCTTTTGTTTTGTTTGTTCTTCCATTTCAAAGTAACTGCTCTGCTCGACAGAACGCAGAACAGACGTGCATGTAGCATAAATACATATTTCAAAATACAATATGCAATATATCAAAACTGAAACCAGGATGAAAAAGGGAGCAGCCGTCCAAGTGTCACCAGATGTGTTTATTTTCTGAATATTGCAGTAATGTGTTGCTATCATGTATAAATAAAGCATTGGTGAACAGTGAAAAAAGCTCTTGATTCTTGTTGAAGGAAAAACGACTGTCTGAAACAGTTGAACCAATCTGAAGTAAAATGACACAAACTGGGAGCAAAATAATAGCACTTTCAGCTGGAGAACGTAAATATAGAACACATGTCATTTATGGCCACAGGAGAACAAAGATATAAATAATCCAAAAAAAAAGTTTGGTAATTGACATTGTAACCAGCCAAGCATTTACCAGTGTGTATATAAATATATAACTCCATATAAATAAGGTTAACTCAGAGATCGTGTTCAGACTGTAATCAGCAAGCCCTTGACCCCAAAGCACAAATAATCAAAAATTATCTTAAGCACACAACTAAATGCAATGCTCATCACCACTACCAGATACACAGACGCTCATTCTCTCTCTGGTTCATTCTCTATAGCTCAACTATAGGTAAGGAAGACTGTATTTGTTTGACCAGTCAGGCTTTTTCTGTCCATTCAGGCCAATTTGAATTAATTTTGCATTTCACAGCAAACACTTCTGCTTTGAGTTCAGGCTGTTGATTGAGTAAAGCTAGCTATGTCACTCACAAAGCCAAGCCTAAAACACAAAGGAGTGCTATACCAATATTTGCTCATGCTCAGTGCTGAACACACCATTCAAACATACCAACAGTTAAAAAAAGGAGATAAAGAGAGGGTTCGGCACAAATTGATGCAGTTATTTTGATACATTACTCACAATGACCAATAAACCAGAAAATGTAGGCCTTGTACAAACAGTCCATGTGTGTAGCACATCCCTGATCGTGACACTTCATTGCATAGCTTGGGTTTTTCTATCAACCCTCTCACTGATGATCATCTACACAATGCAACGTGTGATGTAGTCTGCCAGTCAGCATTACAGTGCATAAAGGCAATTATAAAAGGTGAAAGTGGTTCTGATACAAAACTATAAATCAACATTAGGTGCATGTCAGAAATGGTGGGGTGAGTAGTGAGAGTCAATGTTAACATGGCGTCACAGATGCACAAGATAAACAGACACACGCATACTTAAAGGAGAAGTTCCGATTTTTGCAACCTGGACCTTATTTCTAGAGTAAAATACGTTCATTCACTCTACTGAACAACTTCGGTGTAACTTGGAGTCCTTCGGAAGATATTTAGATCCATTTGCGATCCACGTATATCCATATAACGGGAGTTGTTGGGGCATCGTCAATGCAGCCTCTAAATAAGACATTATCTGCCACGAAACTCGTTCATTTCACCAATATTTTGTTATGAATCTCCAGTACTATTCCCCTGTGAGCTCGGAGCAGTTCGGAGTTGCCTTGTTATTGTCATCCGGGGTTTTTTAGAGGGGTTTTTACTAACGTCAACTACCTCGATGATGTCACTGCAGTGCGCTACCGCATCACGGCTCATTCACTCCATGCTCTGTTGGCTACACAGAACTTGCTGCTAATAACATGGTTAGTTTTTTCGAATTTCCAAATTGTCCAAACAAAATGACTAGTTGGACGAAATTCAGCGTCCACAGGCAGAGCAGGAGTGAATGCACCGTGCTGCGGTGGCACACGGCAGTGACGTCATCGAGGT
Source organism: Selene dorsalis (assembly GCA_900303245.1). Classification (NCBI taxonomy): domain Eukaryota; kingdom Metazoa; phylum Chordata; class Actinopteri; order Carangiformes; family Carangidae; genus Selene; species Selene dorsalis. Next base: position 26,124 of record OMNW01035238.1, on the reverse strand, counting down.
AGTTGACGTTAGAAAAAACCCCTGTAAAAAACACCGGATGACAATAACAAGGCAACTCTGAGCCGCTTTGAACTCACAGGGGAATAGTACTGGAGATTCATAACAACATATTGGTGAAATGAACGAGTTTTGTGGCAGATCATGTCTTATTTAGAGGCTGCATTGACGACGCCCCATCACTCCCATTATATGGATATACGTGGATCGCGAATGGATCTAAATGTCATCTGAAGGACTCCAAGTTACACCAAAATTGTATGGGTGAGTAAATGAATGTATTTTATGCTAGAAATAAGGTCCAGGTTGCAAAAAACGGAACTTCTCCTTTAAAGGGGCACACACTGCCTGATGTGACACTGAGGCTGTGTCTAAACTCACTCCCCTATTTATGTATTCACTACTCTAGTTTAGAAATGCAGACATTTATGACTTATGACTTTGTTTGTCACACTGCTGGAAGTTTGGCAGGCATTATGTAGTGCATAAATTTAATCCTCAGAATTAACTATAAAAACTGTAAAAGAGCACACTGAGTAACAGTAATGATTTTAGAAACCATCAAAGTCAGTCATGTGACACATAACGTCAACAGGGTTATTTCAGCTTTAAGCTCCACATCTCTAAATTTTAAAGAGGTGACCTGCTAAATGCTGGAATGCCATTTTAAAGACTGTATCTTAAAAGTCATGATGGAGAGAGGAGAGTCTAGTAGTAGCTTGTAGTGTGATGAGCATGCAAATAAGCTACCAATGTATGATCCTATCATGCAAAACCAAGAAGTGGTATGCACTCACACAGGACACATGGTGAGAAAAAATAAAAACAAATAGGACAAACAACATTTCACAAGACGTTTCACAGCGAGGGTGTGAAAGTAATGTACAGCCGCGTGTCTAATACCATGGGGTAAGGCCAGAGGGTTTGGGATGTAAAGAAGATATTAAGGCTCTGCTCTCCAGATAATTCCATTAAAATCTTCATGTTTTCAGTCTTGATTAGCTGAGGTGACTGGCCGCTGTGGTCTGGGATGCATGTGATGTAAATAGAGGCTCAAGGTGCTCCAGGATGGAGCACGATCGAGGACAAGTTGAGTTATACGAAATGATTCAGGGACTCATGCTCCACTCATTCACTGCCTCTTTACCTCCATATTTCCTCCTCCTGTTAGTTCATGAGTGCCATGGTGCTCTCAGGCTGGCCACCAAAGATCCCAGAGAAAAACTCCAGTGCAAGGCGTATGTGGATGGGCACAAAGACATATGAGGTGTAGATCACCATGGCAATGGCGGAGAAGAGGATGGAGTTGAAAATGGACTTTTCCCAAGGCTCCAGGACATAGATACCAGTGATGAGCAGGTACTGGTAGTACAGCCAGGCCAGGTACTCCCTCAAGTTCTTGAAGTTCATCCTGCAGGCTGGACGGAGGAAAAATGGAGGTGGGGAGATGTGAGATTCAAGTCGTAACAACGAAGTGCTGTGAATGAAGATGTGAGGAGGATAAAAATCACAGTAGCAAAGGTGAAGAAGAAAGACAGAGGATTGGAGATGACTGATTACAAGAATTGTAATAGAAGAAGAAAACGCACTCTTTCATTCATTCATGAGCACATAGACAACACAAGCACAAATATGCACTATAGAGGTGTAAATCTACTTTAGACCATGATTTATGTAACGTTCACCATAAGCCCAGGGGAGAAAATTAAGTAACCACAATGGAAAACAAGTCCTTGCGGCTGTGTTTATTAATAAGGAGGCCTAAGTGGGAACTGGGAGCACTCCTCTACCACCTCACAGTCCACAAAAATGCCCTAAGGGGGCAATCAAGTCAAGCCTTATGGGCACTCAGGGTCTTAGAGGATTCAAGTTGTGCAGAAACACCTGTGAAATTAAAGGCAGAGGTCCCTGAACAAAAAAAAAAGAAAAAAAAAGAAAGAAATAAGATATGTTATTACGCTCTTATTTTCTTGGCACACTTATTAGCACACATGGGACACTTATGTGCTGTGTGAGGAGGATAATGAGCAACAGTTTTCCACCTATGCACAACATATAGCACAGAGCACGAAGTGCACTGTCACAAAGCATTTTCATGTGTTAAAATGTTTGTATTCAGTGTTAATTTCAAATAGCCTGAAGATATCTGTAATATAACAATGATTAAGTGTAATAACAAACAGGCTTTCTGCTAAAGGCAGGTGTTTCTCTGGAGTAAAGTTTGTGTATGGCCGCAGGCGATAACAGACCCTGCTACGCCAGAGGGGGCGGGGCCAACAGGTGCGCTACAAGTGCAGGTGTACTCAGCAGCTTTTCTAGAACATACCTAAAGATGATGGCATAGCAAAGGCCAGACGTATCCATCTAAACATGGTAAGCTACTGTCTACTGGATGCAACCAAATAAACATCACAGGGCACTACACGGCCCACAGCGCAGTGAGGTATTTTAGGATGGTACCACAACCGATGAGTCTCCATCAACACAAAACTGAAAAAAAGTAAGTCAAGCAAAAACTTGCAGGCCTACCTCCTGTCCACGTGGTATAGATGATTAATGATCAGCACATCGCAATAATACATGTCTTCATCATTGATTTTATAGGCGGGATGTTAGAAAGAGTCCTATATTAACCCTGGATCGCTCACTGCATTGTGCTGTGCATGAGTGGATCCTGCGGTAGACTCACCTCAGCAGCCGACGTGAGATCCCCTGGATATCTACTAATGATGGAGCTGAGCCACAGACAACAGCCCGCGTCCCGATGCTGCTCCGCTGCTTTGTGTAAACCAAAAGCTGCCTCACCAGTTTGCCGCTGGCCTATATGTACACGGCTGCTCCTACACACTGTGAGAGTGACACCACACCCACTACTCGTGCTTAACACTCACGACTCACCTGCCTCACAGATTACGCAGGTGGAGAGACCGCGGATTTACACGCGTTTAGGCCAGTGTGTGTGTGTGTGTGTGTGTGTGTGTGTATAGGCGCGTGTGTTTACGCTGCCAGAGGGGAAAAACAGTTCTTGCATCTGAGACACAAGAGCAGTCGTTGGCTTGGGTTGCGCTTCTATTTCGGCCATGCAAAGTCCGCCGCTTGATGCAGCATCTTTAAACTTTCTTCAGACCGTGTCGCATCCTCCTGCGCATCCGTCCCACCGTCCTGCAGCCAGACACTGCGCCGCAGTACCGGCGCTGACGTAGCAGCGGCAGCGGCTGCAGCAGCAGCAACAGCAGCAGCAGCAGCAGTGTTGTTGTTGTTGTTGTTGCTGCTGCTGCACGGGCGACAACAACAGCACAGACAGTCAGCACACTGCACTTCTACCGCAGCCTCAGGATGTTGTAGTTTGTATCCGTCCTGAGTAAACCGAAAGGGTTCAATACGTGGTACCTATTCAGACCCACTCACCGCTTTTTCCTCATTTGGTTTATGGTAAAAAAGCAAATCTATAGCTCCTCAATCTCCCCCCGGCATCCTATAAACACCATACATTTAAACGTTTAAACGCACATTTATTAAAAAGGAAAAACTGAAGTGCAGCTGTCACACTTTAAATGAAGCAGATTACTCCTATTATTATTATTTTGATCTGTTTCCTCACCTGGACCGGAGTTCCCTTGTGGCAACTGATAACTTAATTTGGGATTTGGAGGGATGCTCACACACCTACCTGTCCCTCCCTCCTGCTTGCTTAAGTTGACCGTGCAGACAAAGAGTCCTGGAGGTACCCACAGTATCAGGATTATGGAGGCCACTGTGCTCTTGGGAACCTTCATTGAAGCCAAATTTTCTTTCTCTGGCATGAGACACAATCCTCTCTCTCAGCTGTGCTCGAACTGACCACATGTGGATTCTAATCAAGATGTAGACACTTTTAAAAGATCACTGAGAGACACCTGAGCACAGGGTCTGAATACATACACCAATTTCATTTTTCACTTTTTCCCTTGTTGAAAAATACGCACTAGGTTCTAAACTTTTGTTTTCAGATATTGAGTGTAGATCATCAGGGATATATAAATAAAGATAGTTTTAACATAAAACTACAACATTACAATATGTAAAGAAACAAAGTAAAAGCTTTCTGAGTACGTATATGACTATGAAACATAAAGGTGAGCGATGATGTTGAACCGACTGAGGTCTGTGACTGGTCAGGTGCCGAATCTGTAAATACACGCTAGAAGCCACAGAGTTAGTTAATTTACTAAATGCAAAAGCTCACTTTCTCTCAATCAGGTACAAAACACTTTGCTAAAAAAAAAGTACTAACTCTGCCTTTTATCTCTATGAATGACGCCTTCAAAAACAGACAACCTAGAAAAAAAAAAAAAACCACAACCCCAAACACTCATGGAAAAGAAATTCAAGTCTAATCTGAGAAGGTGCCTCATTGTTTTGGAGCAATCAGACATACAGTTAGGAAACTTTATCTCCTCTTCCCAGGGTTTGCTGAGCTGCTCAATTCTTACACTTAACTTTGTGCATTATTGATGTGTAAACATGGGCAGTGCCGCCATGGTGCACCACGGTTATGCATGGATACACTCTACGATTGTGTTTGCGTCACAGGGGATGAGGGCTGGTTTGAAATGCCAGACACGGTTTAGTAGTGGACACATAATGAACAGCACCTTGTAAAACATTTGTAATAGTAATTGTCCCCTGTGATCTTTACATGAACTGTTCAAACCTGCTCCGCTGCAGGTACTTTGGAAATCACTATTCAAATCACAGTAACTGCCTCTTTATCTCTCAGAAACTCAGTTGTTGAGAGGCAAAATTACAAAAACAAGACACTGGCTGCTGGAAACGTGGGAGGTGATTCTGTAATACTAGAAATGACAAGTAATGGAGTCTGGAGGCAAAGTATTTGGGTCACAAGGACTCAGTTTGTGTACACGCAACGATAGTGAGAAAAATAAGGTCAACGGGAGGGTGATCGGAAAAAAGAGGAGAGCCCCCTACTCTACATTGTTGTTTCTCTCACACACACACACTCTGACAGGCACCATGTCAGTGTGTGTGAAGGGAATTCACTTCATTCACTTTCCCAAGTAGATCTGATTACCATTAACAACTAGCTCAGGTCTGTGAAAAATAAGACGGCCTCCTCCTCCTCCCTCTTCAAGTCAGAATGTGAGACATGTCACAAAGACTACTTCACCCTGTGATACACACATTGCTATGGTGTCTTAGATTACATAAAGCTTTATATCAGCATGTCTGCACAGCCATGGAGCAAACCTGCTGACACAATAATCTTACACCAAGTGAAATTATGGTTTGCATTAATGCTGCAGGGGATGTTGTATGTGAGAACATGAGGTTTCCAAAATCAGCAGAAATGTTTAACTCATTTTTAACTGCTCCCGAGGTGTTTTGAGGCTCACTTAGCCCACATCTCAGTACAGAGGGCGCTCTGTCTGAGCAGGTGTCGCTGGTGGGTTGAGTATTTGAATATTGCCCATGGCAGCCAAATGACACTATAAACAGACTTGAATCTGTTCACTGAATGTGTGGCTGTTTGAAGACCTTACATGCAGTTTCTTAGTGGCCCAAAGCTCCCTCTGCTGGATAGAGACAGCAAGACACTTGATAACAAATGTCTTTTTCATCCTAATGCAGAAAATATCCATATGGGGAGATATTTATTTTGATATAGTGGATTATAATTAGTTCATTTACACATCACTTCAAAATGTGTACATCAAAGAGTTAAATGAGTGCTATAGAGGAAGGCGAAAAAATTCACTCTGCAGGCCCAGTCAATGATCAGTTGAAACAACTCAAAGTCCACCTTCTCTGAGGAAACATATTGTATGTTACTATTTGGCACTGATATAATCCATATGTTTATGGATTTCCACTGCAATGAGTCACTGCATGACAGTCAGATGTTCTGTGAATTTTTAAATAGAATCTATCATTGTTTTTACCAGTCCTCAATCACTTCAAAATTGTTGGTCAGTGGACCTGCGTTTTGACACATCAGCTGTCAGTGCCACACAGACGGGATGGTGACGGGTTAGTCCGTCATCATGTCAGCACCCTCTCCTCCTGTGGCATCTGATAGGCTGAGCTCCTCCAGCATCTCCATCAGGGAGATGCGGGGCGCTCCATCATCATCGGTGTCGCTCTCCACTGGGATCTTTGATGCATCTGAAATTCAAACACGAACCTCTTTTCATTAACTGCCCAACACAGCAGCAATAATTAACTGAGCACTACGACTTCTATCAGCAGCTTAAAGGGACAGTTCAACATTTTGGCAAATTCGCACACTGCCATAATCCCTATAGTGACAGGGGTAGGTTCATTGCCTATAATTTTTGGTGCATGTTGTTTTGAGATCTGCGGGGCAGACCCACAAGCTGCTCAGGGCTACGCTATGGAGGCTAATGGAATCTTTTGGTTTCCCTCATCAAACTCATCCAATACACAATCCAACAACTCCAGAACGCTCTTACGGACAAGTTGTGACCTGCACATTCACCACGCTATGAGATAATAATGTAACGTTGCGAGACGGAATTGTTTTTTCGAAGTAAATGCAGAGACTGTTTGCTGAAAAACTGCCTGACGGGAACGTGCATCAGTTAATGAACCTACTACTATGACTATAGGGATTATGGCAATGGGCGAATTCGCCAAAATGTTAAACTATCCCTTTAAGCAGGCGTCGACCGTAAAAATGCCGTAGCCTGACAATGGATATATAAATATATCAAGAGAAGGGTTGTAATCTCTTGGGATACTGATGTATGAGAAAAGGTGCAGGGTCCAGATGCTCACCTCTGTAGATGTTGACATTCTTCCTCAGATGTTCATCCTCCTCCAGGTCCTCCAGGAAGTCCTGGTATTGTCTAAGGGCAGAGAAACAGATTAGGACCAAACCCAGGTGGCACGGCATTACAGACTTAAAAAAAATCCCTACAGGATACATGGCATTATGGCACATGCTCAAACTATTCACCAACAAGCCAAAAACAATGCTGGGTCATTAGTCCCTCTTTCAGGTATCTTAAGTGTTTTCCCTTATTTTTTGTACTGTGGACATTTGTTCAGAAAACACACAAGTGCTCCTAATGTGGACAAAACTTTGTTATATTAAACATTATTTTCTAAGGAGCAGTGGTGTGAAATGTATGCATCTATTATTTTTTGTTTAAATATTAAGTTAGAGCTAACTTTATTTTTAGCTAGACATGGCTTTTTCATTTGTGCCAGAATGCTTGTACTAAACAGACATCAGTGAGTCACCCTGTTGGACTGGCTGACATGTTCCTTCATTACGATAAACACAGCCATTGTGCTTTTATTCAAAGTCGCCTCCGAAGGATGGAAGTTGGACTTCTTGTTAGAAAATGACAGGATGTTTCCAGGACATAATCTTTTTCAAGCTTTAGTTCAGTCACTTGAAGAGAATCATGTACGAGCTTCACATTACTATCCTACCTCTCATTGTCAGTGTCCATGCCATCGCGATCTCTGGACATCTCCTGTAGTTTCCAGTTCCTGCGCTTCACCCTCCTACTGCGGTCATAGCTTTTCTTGATCAGCACCTTTGAGAGCCACATGTTGTACAAATTAAAACTCTGCGACAGACTGTCCTCATAGTTTTCTCATAAGATTCTAGGTTGACAAAGTGTTTTTTCAAGAATGTTATTTAATCTACAGTCAGTACTTCACTATGACACTAGGGGTCAGTGTTAATCTAGTCAGCAGGAGTTGCTGAGTGCACTCAGGTCTTACCACATCAGGAACATGGTGAGGGTTCATCTTATTCAGGTATTCATCATTGACGTTGGAATTGGCAAAGTCAAATCTGCAGGGTCAGAAATAAATGTTTGTTACAATCACAGCTTTAGACCTGTCTTTACAGCCAACCTGAACATCTCACCAACCCTTCATACTCACCCCATCACCAGATCTCCAATGTTGAGCAGGTGGCCCAGGAATGTGCGGCAGTGATACTGCTGACTGGTATCCATCTCTGATGTTTTCTGAACCCACACCTCAGCCAGGGTGTGCTGCAACCCAAACACACGCACACACAAGAGGGAACATTACTCTTGCCCTCTTCCTCCAATTTGTTCTGATGGTGGCATCGATAACAATGCAACATTCAGGCAGAGGAAAGCCAGAGAGAACAAACACTGTCCCTACAAACCTCATTCCCCCTGTCACTGAAACAAACACTTCTGTTGAATCCAGCACGCAGGTTTGGGGATAATGTAATGGTTTGCTATTGATTTTACTTCTGTCTGTGCATGTGCATGTGCATGCGTGTGTGTGTGTGTGTGTGTACGCTCACCTTATTGGACCTCAAGCCTGCGCCTGCACCCAGCTTCTGGTCTCTGATGATGTCGATGTCCATGACGATGAACTCCTCCAGTTGCCGTGGGTTACAGAGACTGTTGAAGGGGTTACGCCAGTATGTGCTTCCATCCACCTCAGCAACTAGTGTGGAAGAAATTATTCATGCATTTATTGCTGATCATTCAGACTCGTCATTAGGGCGCTCAGTCAAAGAGTGTGAGTACGAATTATACAGTATCCTCTCATTTTACCTGACAGTTAAAGATCCTAAAAAAAAACTGATAAGAGATCCTTTCATTAAAAACTAAAGATTAAAAATATCTGATCTGAATGCCAATGTACTTTTACACTGGCATTACTCTACATATTCCAAACAAGCCAGACAGGAACAATGCATTTAAAGTGAACATGAGCAGACAAGCAACAATACACATATTTCTTAATACTTGAGTTAATTGCCGACTTCAGCCTAAATCCTCCGAGCAGAGCTCTGCCTCTAGGCTGTTTCTGGTATTCAGCTTGCTCAAAAAAACTTTCTGAACAAAAATAGCCTGCTCTTTGAAGAGTAATTAAAAACGTCTGCGCTGCCTCCAAAATGACAGAATTCTGTTGAGGAGCGTCTCGGCCTCTCATACAATGAATGATTACATCAGATACAGAGGAAACACATGATCAGTAATTGTCACCACATTTGCATTGATTATAACCCCCTATAAATACAGTGACTGAGCTATGACACAGCCATAATGCAAACTGGCGAAGTGTTGTTGTTTTTTTTCTTTTTGTGTGTCTCGTGCCTTATCGTGACTGGAAACAGAGGGGAGCTGTTAGACAG
>OMNW01035238.1:0-15337 GCA_900303245.1 Selene dorsalis | reverse complement strand
TAGAATTAAATAAAAACTGGTGTATCCGGACCAGCCAGTGTAGCACTATTTTCTGTACCGATTGTGAGCCATTAGGTCACATGACCTGGAAGCTATTGAGCGAAAATACAAAAATTTACAGTAAAAAAAAAAAAAAAAAAAAAAAAAAAAGGAAAAAAGAACAGCCAACTAAAATAAAGAGTAAATAAAATCACACAGCTGCCTACCTTGCATACAGGTACAATCTCCAGAGAGAAGGTGCTCTTATAGTTGTACGTGTTTGAATGGATGTCATGAGAGATGAGACGCTGGGAAGTCTTTGACCTTTAAAATTAAAAAGAAAGTTTCTATTGATGTTATCATTACAGATGTCATTAAGAGATGCAGCAGAGTCCAAATAGACAAATCGTAACAACACAAGAGACCAGCGTACGAGTGTGCGAAGTTGCAATTTAACTCAGCTGTAGGTCATGTTGACCTGATAGCTCAGCATTCAGGAGACTAATTATGCAATGTTTTAGTTTTGACTCTCTAGAAACAACAGGCCTTCATTCTTCTTTGCATATAATGATGCATGTGCTTGCAAAATAATATCTTGCTTTTTGATACATTATTTATTATTAGCTACATTGTGGAACACTGCGTGCTCACCTGCAGGGCACCGTGCACTGGAGGAAGTCGACCATCTTCTGAGCGTGTTGCTTGGTGCCATAGTAGAAATCAATCCCCTCTGAGAGACAAGAGCAATACCATCAAACCCTTCACCCATAAATTCATCGCAAGCGCACTTCACGGCTCATCACCGTCGCAGAATTCATATGCATGCAAACAACACACACCGAGGACCATGTGGCGACTGGAGGAAATACAGAAACCACATGTTGTAATCTTCATGAAGCTTTTAAGTCTTGCCGAGATATGGAGATGATTTGAGTTGCACTTTGGGACCAAACCCCACTTCACAGAGCTGTCCGAGAGCACAGAGGAGCTGCTGCTGAGCTGTCACTCAGTGCACAGCAAGTGTGTCTGAGTGTGCGCACAGTGTGGGCCTGAGCATCTCTGAGCAGGGTATGAAGCTGGCTTGCATTGGAGGAATCTGGGATGGAATGCCTGCTCTGATTACAGCACACTGATTAGACGCACAACGCATGCTCCACTGAGGCCCACACGAGGACAGCTGTATGAAGTGATTGGCGCCAGTGATATGCATGCATGGCTTGCTGCCGGGTAGGGGAAGCGGTAATTAACACTCGACACATCATTATGTTCCGCTTATTTCTAATCCACATTGGTAACGCTGCAGACAAATAAGGCAAGTTTCCTGTTTTTCTATGTAATTCAGCTAGAGGCTCTAAGGAACTCAGCAGCCCCCTCCCATTAGAGATACTATGCATACTAACATAAATTAAAATGTGATTGACCTACCATGGATTTCTTTGATGTTGAGGGCATTCTGGTGGAGTTTGTGCTTAAGGATCAGCTGCTCTAGATAGTAGAATGTCTTTTTATGAACAGTCTGTTTAAAAAGAGGAAAAAAAACACTCTTGGCATCATAAACATACAGATACAGATCCCATAATGGTGAAATTATTCAACATTTACTGCTGTAAATATGGACTAACAGCTTGGCATCTGCCTTGACCAGCCTCTTAGGCCTTTCAGGAAAAATACTCCAGTTAAAAACTAAATTGCTTGCAGCCATCTACGTGTTTTTTTTTTCTTCTGAATAAAGTGAAGTTGGTAAAAGAAAATACATCTTGTGAAAAGGGCTGTTTAGGAACAACTAAGTACAAGTAGATGTTAGTGTTTTTATTACAAACGTCCAAGATTCACAGTTTCGCAGTAAAAGCCCGTCAGTGAACAGAAACGACTATGGCATTCACTGAAGCAGCTGCAGACAGTGCTCAGTTATATAATCTGCAAGGTTTCTTAGTTTTCTTTAGTGACATGTAAACAGAGGTTACAAGGTCTAAATCTGCACTTGAGCAGCTCTCACATGTCTACAGTCACTGCAAGGCAGGAACTAAGCTTGGTTTACCTCCACACATTAGCGAGAGAAGAAAAAGTGCAACCCTAGGATTAAGTGTGGCATTTCCTGCCAAATACCACAAACTCTATATTTGTTTTACATAAAAACCTACAAGGCTTAGGTTCATGCCCTAATATGCAGTTGCAAATTTAACACTAACTAACAGGATGGTGAAAAGACAGAGTAAACCTGAAGGGTATATTTGAATTGGAAAAAATTAAAGCAACCTGAATAAAACACCTGAAGAGGGTGCAGGAGAAAAACATGCATTTGGCCAAAATCTATTTCAAATATCTTCCTTTCAGTTTTTGTATGGCTCTAGCCTATTTTCAAAGATCTGCTGAAGTCCTTCTTCCCGAAACCTAAACATCAGATTTTCTGAAAGTACACTTTGCCAAAACAAAAACACTAATAGCATATCAACTGATCAAATACTTTAGAAAATTAAGCACATACATACTGGTAAAAGGTGAAAAAGAGAGATAAACAAAACATTTTCACGCCTACCTTCTGCCTAACTTGCACCACGGCCTTCCAGAAGTCTTTGGCTTCCACACGATGGCAGTCGTCACACATCTGGGACTGGATGACAAACTCGACCACGAACACCTGCTGCAGGATAGCACCATTCATCACCTGGAGAGGGAAAGACAGCAACAAGTTACACCATATGTTCGAACTGCATGACAAGCAGCGACGAACCACGTCTGTCATTCAATAACTACGCCTTTCAAGAAGACTGGATTTGGTTTATCATGTTTCCATTTCCGAGCCATTTAGAAAATATCAGACCACTGGGATCTGGAGACAGTATTATTGAAACCCTCCAATGGCACAAACAATCGAGCTGTTCCCAGGAAGCGCAGGGCTCAGGTTCTCACTAAAGGTCACAGAGATGAGATGGCAGCCCCTGGCATCACTCACCTCTCTCAAACACATAACTCAGTCAAGAACAGACAACTATGTTTCGTTAAGACTGCTGCATATATTGTTCCCATTCTAACAGACTGCCACTCATAGTAATTGGATGCATGTTACACTTTGGCATTATTATTACTATTTTCTCAATAACCAAAGGGTTTACATTCAAACCCATACTGTGCTTTCTGGCCAACTGCCATCTGAAAAGCTCTGATGACCTTTAGATGAAAAACATGTTGCCTATCTCAGGTCACTGATCAGTTTTAATCCTTCACTCTGTACGTCATTCTCCTACACTTATCACCTCCTCTCTGTTTTCTTACCTCTTTCTGTATAGTCAGTTTCATCTTAATCCTCTTGGAGTGCGGCTCTGTCCACAGGAAACCAGCGTCGATGAGTCGCACCTGAAAGGAAATGGGGTGTTGTTGAATCCATCAAGTAGCATGAGCCATGATTCAAAGATACTGTGGCGACTACATTTCATATCAGGGCTGAATGATATATATTGCAATTATAATGCAACATATTGTAACTGAGATACAAGTCAGAATGTCATTTTTACTCTTCACTTTCACTGAAAACAAAATTAAAATAATGACAATGTAACTTTTGCTTAACAAGTATGTCCCTTGGAGAATCTGTGTAGCACCACAATGCTTCAGCCGTTACAATGTCTGTTGCTGTTGTGAGAAATTGCCCGTTATAAAAAAACAAAAAAAACAAAAAAGTAGCTCCCGCAATTTGGATATTGCAACTGTTTAGCAATGCAAAGAATACTAACATTATGAAAATTCTGGCAGACAGGGTGTTTGTGTGTGTGTATGTCGGGGGTCGACCATTCAAAGAATAGTGAGCTAAAGGCAATAACTCAACTCTATGGTTATTTTTGAGCTGCAACAGTGAGTCAAGTAACTGTTTATGAGATTGATTATGAGATACTGCTATTAGTTTGTCACTGACTGATTTGAAACAGAGACCACTTACTTGTTTTTTGAAAAACAAAACTTGTGAGTTTTATCTGAAAGCAAATATGCCATTGTCATTAAGTTTAGTGAGAATCGCACTAACTTTGGTCATAGAGCTCTTGATTTTCTTCAGGCACAGTGCCAGCAGCTCCCTGGACTCCAGGGCACACTGCACCCAGGTGGTTGGAGGCTGTAGGTACCTGGAGGAAAACACACATACAATCTAGTCTCCACTTTCCAAAACAAAAAGCAGCTCATGTAAATGCTTTCTGGAAAGAAAAAAATGATACAAACCTTTCACACTGTTTGCAGAAGTGCACAGTGACTTGCTTGGGGATTCCCTCTGAGATGTCTACCTGAGTGCGTAGGCAGGCTACACACATGTTGGCTGGGTTGGGAGGAATAGGAACGCCACAAGTGCAACACAGGCTGGAGAGGTAAGAAGGGACAGTAGTGAGACTCTCAAAAAACCCTTCTATCAGTTCATTTTTGCAGTATATGCAAGTAAGTTTGATTTACATGAGATCATGAATTGTCACAACAGTTAGATGTCCATGGTTGTATCAAAATCATATTAAAATAACTGTTACGAGAGCATGTTAGCTATTGTATGTAGAACCTTGACATTATTTAAAGCCCACTTTCAAATTTGTGAGAAATTCAACTCTATATATGTTTGCTTATATTTTATTGATATGTTTTTATTTATCTAATTATTTATTTTTAATCATCCACAAAGGACAAGGTCCTGATCAAAAATCACCACATACACACTTATCAAGTCCAGAGATGCTGAAGAATTAAAACACAGCTTCAGATTTGCGAAACTCATATTCTATTTAAAAAGGCATCTACCATATATCTGGACTAGATTAAGAGGGGGTTTAAAACGCAGTTCTTCAAATTTGTGAAAACACTCAAAAGTGTATAACCCCCTGAGGTAATGTGAACCTGATTTTTTGACACTCAACTTCGTTAGTAACTATAGGTGTATTTTTCCACCTTGATGAATGTTTAGATGTCAGCACATTCACACAAAACTGAAAATCAACAAAATAAATGTTTTACACTTACATGTTTCCCTGGCTGCTTGTAGCAGGAGCCTGCATGTACTCCATTCTTATAGAGTCGACAGTTGTCAGTGGACCTTTGTGTATCTCTGTGGACAGAAACATGAGAGACCTTACTGGCTCTGCCTACAGACTTGACAGCATGAAAACTGCTAGGCTAACATAGCCAATGCTAGTTTGTAGCGACACGCTGGTTAACAACCAACAACCATTATGTCTAACAGCCGGTGAATAGCAACGTTAAATCTTGTCGTTTAGAAGAATTTACTTGGGGACAGACAGACAGACAGCTGCATAAAGGCTCATACATCATTTAAGTGATGCTAGCCGATGCTTTAGAATCTGTATCAGACAGTTAGCATCAAAGGCTACTTTGCTATTTCTGGTAAGTAATTCTACACGAAACAAGCACACAGTGTCAACCAACACTTTTACGATCGTTGCAACTTTAAAAAACGAGTCTGACAATACTTACATAAGTTATTTTGGTCACAAATCCACGACAGACTGTGAGGTGAGGGGACCCTCCACGTTTTTCCCAACCAAGGAAACGTGCAAGGCGTGATGACGTCATGTAGCCCCGAAAGACCTCGAGACTGTCTTCATGTGCCTGAATAAATTTCCTAAAAAAAATCTAATCGAACGAAAAATATAATGATAATGATCTATAAAAATGAAAAATGAAGAAGAATGAAGAATTTATGGAGATAATCCACAGAAGTGAGTACCTGTAAATACATTCAAAAAAAGGAAGAACAAATACAAACACTGTCATCATGTTGTATCCTACTTTAAGAAATAAAACAAAGAGATAGGGAAACTAAGGGAACCAACTGCACCCTGTTCTAATGAAATGTGAAATTCAGCCCTGACGCAACATAATATGAAGAGGTCATAAAATACATGCTGATCCAAGACTGTATAATCCAGGCTAAGACAGCAAATTAAATACAGAGGATAATGTTCTATGGAAATGTGTATCCCAATATGCCACAACTTGGATGTGGGTAGAATTTTATACAGTATGTGTATGAAGCCTGGATCTAATTACATACAATTTTAACAACTGCATCACAGAAAATACAGAGCAGAATTTATTTGAATTAAGTTTTGTTTGAGTTACGAATTGCTGTCTAAAAGGCATTTGAGCTGTTATCACCCTTTACTATTAAAAATACACACAGGTTTCAGTATCAACATTCACAATAAATGCACCTGTATTTTAGTTACTTATCTTAAAACCATGCCAGGAGTAACTCTGTGCAGTGTAGTAAATTACTTCTGGAATATGCACCATGTATGTAATCACAAACCCATAATGAGGGTCTTATAACTAGATTCTGACACAAGGTCTTTCCCCAATGTTGAATCTCAAGACCAGGTAATAAAAGTCAAGCTGCTTTATGTTATTATATTGGGGTTTATGTCCAAATAAGATTACAGAAAATATTGTCAAAAATATATGTGGCTTCTATGTAAATGCTAATTTTTTCAATCAATATAACGAGATTATCAAGGTTTGGCACACATGTTTTAACACTTTGATTCCTCAACCTGTGAGCACCTGTGGTACAGCACTTCTCTTGATGCCTTCAGGTGCTATCAGAAATATCTACAGCCAAAGTGAGCGCACGTCACCCGTGATTATTTTCTGAGTTAGAGTTCAAATGTATTTGTCATTTACATTAAATGAATGCATTTTGCCATGGTTTCTCCGGGACTTTTAAAATGCGATACATTAATGAGAATAATTGAATTAAATAACAAATTTATAAAACGTGCAGTCAGTGAAAAAAACCCATCCACAAACAATCCATGAAGACATGTCACAAAACAGTTGTGATACCTTGCAATATGTTGCTGCTCAGTCTGCGGTTCAGTGTATGACTTGCACCAGATAGATACTCTCAACTACTCACATAATTTCTTTTGTCACACTTTTTTGTTCTTTAAAACTGCATTTATGAGCTATCTCTCAGTGCCCCCAACCCCCACAGTCTATTTATCTAATGATCCTTGTGAGGGGGCTGACCTCACCTCGACCACAACACTGGAATAGCCTATATAAAGTAGTTCCCATAGCGGCTAGGACAGTAAATCACTGCTTATTATTAGTATGTTCACAGAAGCATTTTACTGAAATCCAGTTTTTTTTTTTACACTGACACTGCTGTGCTTGGCATTGGTCTATTGATCTATATATGAGGGTTACACTGCATTTGAGTATCTTTACATTGCTGTAATTTAATCACCCAACGGTCTAATGTGAGTATGTGGGCAACACAATGAGTCGTTTTACGGATATTACGAACTGCACCTGAAGGCAGCACCGCGGTTCAGAAAGGCAGCGGTGGAGAGTCGCAATCAGTGTGGCAGCTGGGAATGTGAGGGTTTCAACACGGACTGCTATTTTCAGGAGTGGGAACAGTAGCAGAGCTGACCGAGAGGAGACTCTGCCCACAGCTTCACTACAGCCAACACACTGGCTTAATTTGAAGTCCAAACGAGCTTCCTGTGTTTTCTGTCCGGGTGGGGGGTGTCGGTGTTGTCGGACCGCATCAAACGGTCAGCGGACAGCCGTTGGTGGCTCACTGCGGGGCTGCGTGTTAGAGGGAGCCGACCCGGAGCACCGTGTGTTGTTTGTTTGCTAACACCAGTACCTCCTGCGTGGCGGGTCCCGTTAACAATGCAGTGAAGTGACACCGGTTAGGTCAGTATAGCCTAATGCTTCCCAGTGAGAGACGCTCGGTTAAATGTGCCTGTTACATCGCTACCAAGCCACTCACGCCGACGACGATGGACTGAAATCTGCGGCGGGGGCGAACGACACACAACCTGCCGCGATTCCCTGCGTGTGAACAAATAAATGATAGAGGATACAATGACCCTACTGTCTCTCTTAGGTCGGATCATGCGTTATTTTCTGCTCAGACCGGAGACTTTGTTCCTGCTATGTATCAGCCTGGCTCTGTGGAGTTACTTCTTCCACACGGACGAAGTGAAGACCATCGTCAAGTCCAGCCGGGACGCGGTCAAGATGGTCAAGGGGAAAGTGGCGGAGATGATGCAGAATGAGCGGTTCGGGGGGCTGGACGTCCTGGACGCGGAGTTCTCCAAGACCTGGGAGTTCAAGAGCAACAACGTGGCCGTGTACTCCATCCAAGGCCGGCGAGACCACATGGAGGACAGGTTCGAGGTGCTCACCGACATGGTGAACAAGAGTCACCCATCTATATTTGGGATTTTTGATGGCCACGGAGGAGAGGTGAGTACAGCGTGGGGGCGAGGAAAGTAGGCTAATAGGCAATGAGTTGTTTGTGTGTTTTCCCCACTTACAGTTAATTACTCCCTGGGTGTCCTTCTACACGAGACAGTGGGTACCCCGGGCCCCCCAAAATAATGCGGGGCCCCTGACGTATGGGTTAAGGTGCCTTAAATCAAGCATGTATCTGTATGTATACATTCACTCCACTTTTACAGCTGAGATGGAAAACATGCAGTATGTGCTGTGTATTTTCAGTATTTATTACCAATCATTCTAAACAGCATCTTATTATGAACAATGCAGGAGTCTTGAATGCAGTCATTGCTATCATAAACACATCCCATCTGCATTCCTGTTTTAACTTTGACTAAAACTGTTACTTAACAAACGCAAAATAAAAATATCCAACAATCAAAATACAAGCCAGTACAACTGCCCCTGATCTGACCGTATGTGTGCACATACTGCTATTTTTAAATTAGAATAATCGTCTGTTTTCTTTTTTTTTTTTAGTAATCCACTGTGGACTGTCAGTGCCAAAAACAAAAATCAACTGATAAATCCAGGATTGATAAATCTCCTGTTGCACAGTCCTCTACAGAACAAACGTGGTGATTAGACACAGTCCATTCTGTACTCGGCTTGGCATCTTTGACAAGGACTCTTGAGTAACAGCCATGTCTCATGTCCTTACATGTATTTTTAATTCCGTGTCCTCTGTCAGTGTGAAAAACAAAAAACTTGGCAAAATATCATCTACAATTTTCTACACACAGTAGCCTACATTCTGTGATACAACATATTAAACACAATGTTTACCTGCTAGACAAGTGTGTCGGTCTAAAGGGCTTGCTCCTTTTGGCAGTGAGTTAGGGGCATTTCATTAGAACAGGGTGTAGTTAGTTCCCTTAGTTGTCTTTGCTTTGTTGCATGAAGGTTTGTCCAAAAAGCATTTGCTGCTTTTGCGGCTTTGCGAGCAATGTCGCCATGGTCTTCACCTTCTCATCTTCCCACATTTCTGTATTTCTCAGCGAGTGTGGTCTCAAAGCAGCGTCTCAAGTTGGAGTCTTTCACCACATCCACAAACCTTCACTTTTTAGAGCTCATTACAAGTGACAGTGAAAATGCCCATTACAACCTGCTCTGACAGTATCAGTCATCCTGGGCTCAGAGGTGACCCAGCAACCTGCAAACATCATTCACGCCAATCACGTGTGACAGGAGGAAGCACCTCGCTGTACTCAAGCAAATTTAGACCGTTTCTTCTTTGAACTCGCGGCCTGGCCTGAATGATTCCGAGGGCCGGATCTGGCCGTACAATGCCCAGGTCTGCCTTAAGTGAAGAGTGTATTTTTCAGTATTGTGTGGCCATACTTTTCCTGGCTCTGCTTTCAAAACTGCTGTCAATTTTTTTTTTTTTTATTAAAACCATGAGTGAAGCAAAGTGGAGCAAGCTGGAATCACAGTTGGATTTCAGTTTTTGCTCTGCAGACTTCATCCAGACTTTTGAAAAGGACATTTATAAGATAAAAGTGTCCTGGGGGGATTAACAATTTGTTTTCTAGACAATTCAATAGGCAGTTAGTTTTATTAAATGTTAATAATATGTTCAGAAGTGAGTCCACTCACTTAATCTCTTCTGATCAGCTCTCACAAATTTATCTTCACACAACAAATTTGCATCAGCCAATGAGCAAGTGGTGTCCTACATTTGTTGTGATGTGAGATGATATGTAACAAAAATTGAAATAATTAAGGACTACAACCTATTTTGCTTCAAAGACCCACCTTAAAGACCAAGACTCACTTTAAGGTCTTAGTCTTCTCAGTTGATATTGGTGCAGTAGTGGTGCTGTGTATTCTTTAACAAGTTTTCAGGACAACTTTGCACAAACCAGGTGCGGCACACTAAGCCCCTGCGGAGGCAACTGGTAATCCACCCTTGGGTATTTGTCACTAAGCATTGGTTGATAAGTGGAGAAAGGGCCCACAGTGGTTTACTGCACGTAGGAGACCATCATTTCTTGCTACAGCCCCACACACACTCGCCCACACTCACAGTTTTCTTCCAAATGGCAAAGGAACCACATCGTGTCTATTTACAACTTAAAATCATGCATTTCTCATGTTCTATGGACAAAATGACACTTTCAGGATGCAGACGGCATAGTCCTCATGGTCTAATGAGATTATAGCTGGAGGGAAGATGATGAATTCAAATTCATGTGATTCAGGGGCACATACGCTGCTAGATGAACTCGGTAATGAGTGCAGCATAACTGAAGCAAGTCATTGACCACTGATCTGCTGGTCACTGTCCACCCCAGGTCGATACTCATCGACAGCTTGGATATCTCCCCTCTTACTGCTTCCTTGGTGTTGGCTAAGATTGTCTCTCAACATGAGAGCCTTAAAAAAGTTGTCAGTTAAAGAGACAAAGAGCATTTGAGATGGTGCCACAGTTGGGCGTGAGCATGAAAACGCTGATTTGTCATGAAGTCATGGCTTGAACACTGGCATTGTTTCTCAGAAACATGACCTCAGCTCACACTATAGAACTGATGTGACAGTCACACAGAGACGAAGCATTAAAACTGTAATGACAGGGAATCCCAGCTTCTTCCCTCTCCTCTTGTACATCAGAGGTCTTCAACAGGGGTTGGAGGTACTGCAGGAGGGTCGTGAAATTTTTGGTTGATGAGACGATTATTTATTTTTAGGGGCCAGGCAGCCTAAGTTGTTGGGACCCTATTGTTTTTGCTTTTCTTCTTCTTGTTTTCACTCTTCTTCTTCTTCTTCTTCTTCTTTGTTGTCTTCTTCCTCTTCTTCGTCATCTTCGTCTTCGTTGTCCTCCTCCTCCTCCTCAGAAATCCTGCTTTCCATGCATGAAAAGTCACAGAACTTTGCACAAACGTCCAGTCCCATGTCAGATTTGTTCAAATACAAGCACATGTCAATATTCCTCATGGGAACTTTGAAAATGTATTAACAAATCAACCGTACGTGCTACACCAGGTCTTGGCAATTAGCTCCATGAGTTAGGGGGTGGTTCTTAGGCATCTCAAACCAATTCCACAAAGGGCCGGTGTGGCTGCAGGTTTTTGTTCCAACCAATCAAGAACACAAAGTCTGACCAATCAACTGTCTGAAGACTGAGTCAAGTCTGGTGTGCTGCTGCTTGGTTGGAACAAAAACCTGCAGCCACACTGGCCCTTTGTGGGATGAGTTTGAGATGCCTATGTTAGAGGTTGTGAGGTCAAACCTCAGCTATGGCAAAATGGATGTTGTAATGCTGATGTGCTTGTTGTCTTCCTATTCTGTCTCTTGTTGCCCAGAAGTGCCTAAATTTGTCAGAAAATGCCTGGCCCCGACCATTGCTGCGATTTCCACATTTATGTTTAAAATAAAAATGCCAATTTGAATAACCTGTATGCATGATTATCATGCAGTTGACAGACATTGTTGATATTGGAATCAGTTAACAAGGTATATTTATAATGACAGTGACATGGCCACCCTTCTAACTGTACCTTGCACATGTTTAAAATAAAAACATGAATATATGAACCTGTGAATTATTTGAATAGCTTAGTATTGAATGCACAATAACAATGCATGTACATTTTCACATGGCACTAGGCCCACTTTAATATAATACACTATTTTATACAATATGCATAGGGACCGGGGTCCCTGCTCCATCTCTCCATCAGTTTGTGGGGTCCTCAGCCTGAAAAGTGAGACCTCTGTTGTGCATTAAATATTATTTGCTTTCTGATCAGGCAGTTGTGGTTTCTGCAGAGCTCCATGCTTTTTTGGACTGACAGTCTCTGTCTTCATTCAGAGTTTGACTGCTGTGGTCTGATAGAGGCAGAACGATAACATGCTAAAAATAGGCAGCCAAAGGCATAGAGGATAGCTGTTCTTTTAGGGGAAATTAAATTTTAGACCGTGGTGCTGACTGCTGCAGCTTTTGACCAAAAGTGGTCATTGGATTGTTTTCCCCTGCGGCCTTTTCCCCCATGCTTTTTCTTCTCTCTGTGGAGTTCTTTTAGTGGCCTAACCTGTGAGCCCAGCTATAGCTACCACACCTCTGGGTAAGAGACTTGGAGAAATAAATAGTGCATTGGAGATATGTGTTTATATGTGACAGAAAAAGGAGAAAATGAGTGGGTGAGCATCAACAGTGAGCATAAGAAAAGAAGGTTCAGATTTTCCCATGTAGGCGAGTGGCTGTTTTATCACTGCATGTCCCTGGGCAACAGTTTGGTCTGTTTTCATTCCCATGCCCTCTTTTGAAGTTTGTGAAATGGTTGCCAGACAGTAGTCTGCAGAAACAACTTCCTCTGTTTAGTGGATTAAGATTAGTTATTTATTCATTTATTGATTTTATTTAAACCAGAGGGCAACAGCAGGAATGAAGTATGACAGTCACTTCCATTTGGCACATCAGCTAATTAGAGCAGTGACTCAACAAAACCCTCAAGGGAACAGTTGGTGGATCCAAATGAAATTAGAGCTGCAACAAACAAATGTTTTTACTATTGACAAATCTGGTGATTATTTTCTCAGTTAAGCAAGTAAATGTTTTGTCTCTGTCAGAAGATTCTGAATATGCCTTTACTAATGGCCTACAGCCCAAGGTAAAATCTTCAAACTGCCAATTTCTTCCTAACCAACACTGCAAAATTCAAAGATATCCATTTTATTATCACGTTAGACAAAGAAAAGCTATATGTTTTCATAACTGAGAAGCTTGAAATGAGAAAAGTTTTGAATTTTTTTTTTTCAAATGGCTGTAACGTACTTTTCATCATAGAGGTCATTATATGTTGACCAGCTCTGATGCAAATGTAATATTCCTCCATTGTTTTCCTCTTTTAAGCTTGATAAATAATTTGCTCCCTTCCTAGTAGTATCAACCATCACTGCTAATACAATTAACATGCATTTGGAAAGAGTACACTGTCTTCAGTGGTGCTTTTAAAGATACTAATCACAATACCCAGAGGCAAATTCACTGCATCTTGACCACGAAAACAATCACACCCACGAAACTGATGGTAGTGGTCATGTATATTTATTTCTATATGATGTATTAAAACACATTTCATGCATCTTTAATGATCGATTATTGGCAAAGTGCAATTTAAAACAGAGGCAGGAAAACATGCTTATTTGCTTTCTTGCTGAGAAGGAGATGAGATGTTTAGCAGTGTCATTACTTGTGGAGCTGGAGCCAAGAGGTGAAGAGCTGGCTTTTGGCATAAAGAAAGGGGAAACTTACAATGGCTCTGTGCACACAAACAAAATGTACCTCCTAGCATTTATTTGCATTGTATGTTTTCATTTAATCCTCACAAAAACAATGGAAGGGTTAGGATGTGGGTTGGGGAAAGACACAACTGGTGGTTTTAAAGAGAGGTAGATGGTGTAACTATTGTTTTATAAACTCTATTTTATTGCTGTACACAGCATCTCTTGTTTGGCAGCCTTGCAGTGGAACAAGGCTTTGGGAAGATATTTTGCTTAGCATTTGTTTGCTATTTTTGTTAAATCTATTTTCATCACGAAGCTCATTGTAAAACTTCAAATTCAATCATTTTTAGATTTCTTTTTGTGTATGATTTAATCAAATGTGTATATATTTACATTTGATATATAATCAGTCGAGGTATTAACAGAGGCGTGCTGCTTTCAGGCCTTATGTGACCATAACCTAATCTCCACCTGGCTTTAGCTACATACGTAGCATACAAACATGAGTGGTATCAAGCTTCTCTCTCGCTTCGTCTCTCTGTCTCCAAGCAAGCAAACATTATATATCCCCATACTATCAAACCATACCTAGCCAGTCCAGCAGGTTAAAGGGTAGTCAGTGAAGATAGAAATGAAAAACTCTCCACCTTTGTCACTGATCTGCTGCCTCACTGGAACCAACCACTTAATGAGCAGATAAATAATTAGTCAGTTCTAGATATCATCTGTGAATCTCTTTACTCTTTCTATCTCTCTGCACCACACACCAACGCAAATTCAAATTTCAAAGTGTTTAAAATCAGTGTTTAAAGTGAACATACCCATCAGCCGTCTCAGTGATATTAGATGTTGCCACAGTGAGGGGATTTATCTGTTAAATGGAGATTGATTTTTAGCTGACACATAGAAGTAACCTGCTTAAAAGTGATAACTCTGGGCTCTCCATCCATATAACAGCAACATGAACTATTTGTTCCTTACTGACATGTAGAGAGTCAGGCATACTCTAGCATACTCTAGCATACTGCAGGGGCCTCACTCTCAGGTTGTAGCTTCAGGTCATTGGCATTTTTTTTTAAATAAATCATACCACTCTAATGGAAAGTACAGAGTATAGGATGAATGGAGCTGTTTCACCAACATATCTGTCTGTCGTATGATGCTTCATCTGCATGTAACACCACTGCCATGCCCTCAGACGGCTATGTAACAACCAAATTACTAGAAGCCACATCTCCAAAACCAGAGGTGGATGGGATTGGTGCTGTTGGTGGGAGATTAAAATAGTTTCAGATATTATATTTGATTCACTACTAATATCTTTAGCATGTTGGGAAATTTGATACCATCGTCTTAAGTGCTGATTAGATAAGAGACTGCTTGGAACCTGATGTAACTGAAGGACATTTAGACATAAAGGCTACCAACAGTTGGCCTGTAGTAGCTGAACCCCAGTGTTGGGTTAACTGCTTTAGCCAGTTTCTACAATTATGATGCAGGTCTCCAGTCTGCTATCAGAGCTCAGCAGTGTTTCAGGCTGTCGTTCACTTTCGGGTGAAATTTATGGAAAATGTAAAAAGTTCATACTACAGTGATATTATATCGTGAAAGTAGGGCATTTGAGTATAAGTATGTAATGGTCATTTCTTCATTTCAAACGATTAATTGAAACAAAAGCTAACAACAGAAATGGGTATAACGCAACAAAAGATGTCAGTGTCTCAATAACTTGTCATGTGGCCAAAAGGACGTCCACTTCTCTGCCTTTCTGTGACTCTTCCAGTCTCTCTGTGTCTCTGTTCAACCTGCTGATGACACTCTGTGACACTCTAAGCTCAGTGGACACTTT
>OMNW01035237.1:0-11256 GCA_900303245.1 Selene dorsalis | reverse complement strand
CTGTATTCTGTTATCAGATCCTTATACTTATTTCAAACCTTTACTTTAAACAAAAGATTATCAATTCTTTACTAACATTGACTCCTGTTTTAAACTTTCTTAGGCTAACCTTTTACCAGAACACAGTTCTCTGAAACTCATTATAAACTCATTATTTACCAACTAAGACTTGTAGTAAACTGAAACAAACATTCACATTGTTTTACATTCATCTTTTTTTTTTTCCTTCACATTACAAGTCAAGTCTCTCAGGAGCCCTAGAAACTCTGCCAGACTTGGTGGTGGCTACAGAGGAGTTCCCAGTAGCTCTCAGGTGGCTTCTGTTTCTCCTTAGAATGCCTGTGTCAGTTTCTACCAAGTATGACCTTGGTGTGTTTGCAGTCTCTAGAACAGTCCCAGGAGCTTTCTCTGTGGTGACCCACACATTCTGTCCTGAGGTGAGATTTTGGAGTGTTCTGGACCGGTGGCGAAGATTGTAGTGTGTTGCTTGTTTACGCCTTCCTTCCTCATCCTTCCTGCGAAAAGTCTCCAAGTCAGGCCATTTTGGTGTGAGCTGGCTTGAGGACTGTGGTAGGGAGGTGCGCAGGTTTCTTCCCATTAGTAACTGCGCAGGTGAGTATCCATGTTCTAATGGTGTGGCTCTATAAGCTAAAAGTGCTCTGGTTTGGTCAGTGTCTTTTTTCCACAGACACTTGACTGTCTGCACAGCACGTTCAGATTCACCATTCGCTTGTGGATAGCGAGGGCTGCTTGTGACGTGTGTGAAGCAGTTCTCCTTTGCAAATGTTCTGAATGTCTCTGAAGAGAACTGCGGCCCATTGTCAGAGACCACAGTCTCTGGATATCCATGATGTGCAAAAACTTCCTTCACTGCACGAACAGTAGCCTCAGATGATGTGACCCTGAGCTCAGCCACCTCTATATATCGCGAGAAGTAATCAATGATGAGCAGGTAGGTCTTGTTAGCCCACTCAAACAGGTCCATTCCGACTTTTTGCCAGGGCCTGTCTGGGACTTGGGACTGTAGGAGGGGTTCTCTGTTTTGTGTCCTGTATCTCTGACACATTTCGCATCTGTCTATTGCCTCTCGAATTTGTGCAGAGATACCTGGCCACCATACAGATGCTTGAGCTCTGGCACGGCATTTGGAAATCCCTTGGTGACCTTCATGAAGTTTGTACAGTATGTCGCCTCTGAGTGGCTGAGGGATGACGATTCGCTCACCTTTCATCAAAAGGTCCCCAGCGAGATACAACTCTGCCCTCACTTGCCAGTAGGGTGCAATGCCTGAACTCAATCTGTGCTTCTCTGGCCATGCTGTTTGACAGTAGTGTGTCACCTTTTGGCATGTCTCATCAGTCTGTTGTGCTTTCTTAATTTCTGCCAGTCTTGTGTCCGTAGCAGGAAGTGAAGAAACAACAGCATCCACAAACACCTGAACTTCTTTTTCAAGCCGTAGGTCATCAGCAGATGGAGTGTCACTCAGTGGAGCCCTGGACAAAGTATCGGCAGTGATGAGATTTTTGCCTGGCACGTGCACAATGTCATAATCATACCTGAGGAGTCTCAGTCGAAATCTTAGAATTCTCGGAGGGAGGTCATCTAAACCTCTGGTGCTTAACAGAGAGACCAAAGGCTTATGGTCAGTTTGCAGTGTGAAGTGCAGTCCTTGCAGGTAAGACGTTAGTCTTTCACACGCCCATGTACTTGCAAGCGCCTCTTTTTCAATTTGCGCGTAGCGCTTTTCTGTGTCTGTTAGACCTCTTGAAATGTATGTGACAGGTTGCCAAGAATTATCAGCTTGCTTCTGTGTGAGGACAGCACCTATTCCGTATGGCGATGCATCGGCAGCCACCGTTGTCTCAGCTGTGTTGGAGTACTGAGCAAGAGCTTTTGGAGAACTCAGTCCATTTTTCAGCTTTTCAAAAGCGGTGTGCTGCGGTTCATCCCAGACCCACTCATTTTTCTCCCTCAGCAGGTCTTTTAGTGGCATGGTGATGCTTGCCATCTGAGGCACAAACTTGGACAAGTAATTAGCCATGCCCATAAGGCGCCTGACGTCCTCCACGCATGTAGGCTCCGGCATCTGTAGGATCGCCTTCACTTTGTTTGGATCTGGCTCAATTCCTTTTGATGACACCTTGTGGCCCACAAACGTGATGTGCTCCCGTGCAAACTCACACTTTTCATTGAGTGTAAGTCCCTCTTCCTGCATCTTCTGCAGTACACGGTGCAGTCTTTGGTCATGTTCTTGTCTATTACGTCCATACACTAACACATCATCAGCATGGCATAATACGCCTTCAAAAGTCTCAAACATTTGCGACATCCTTCTTTGAAAATGCTCCGGAGCGGATGCAATTCCGAAAGGGAGTCTGTTGAAGAGATATCTCCCAAATGGAGTGATGAAAGTTGTTAGAGGACGTGATTCTGGAGTCAAAGGGATTTGCCAAAATCCTGACCTGGCGTCTAATTTCGTGAACACTTTGGCATCTGACATCATTGCCAGTGTCTGGTCAACAGCAGGTAAGATGTGACGCTCTCTTTTCACTGCTGCATTCAGTGGTGTGAGATCAACACATATTCTTAGCTTGTCTTTCATCGGTTTTGGCACGACTACCATCCCGGAACACCATGCTGTTGGCTCGGTCACTTTTGATATGACACCCATACTTTCCATTCTCTCCAGCTCTTCACGCACTTTGTCCCTGAGAGGTAGAGGCACTCTCCTAGGTGTTGACAGTGCATAGGGCATCGCCCCTGGCTCCAGCTCTATGTGGTACGGTGCTTTTAGCTTGCCTAGCCCTTGAAACACAGATGGGTAAAGCGCTTTAAAGTCAGTGTCTGTTTGCGTCACTTCATGGACTCTATGCACTAGCCCCATGGCCTGTATAGCTGGCAGGCCCAAAAGTGGTTGTGTCAGTCCTGCCACAACATACACAGGTTGCTCTGTGCATCGGCCCTTTGCACACATTTTGCTCTGAAAGCAGCCTTTAACATCCAGCAAATTCTGTCCAGGACCAACAAGTGTTTTCAGTGGCTTGTCTAGCTTACCATCTCGCTCTGGGTTGAATACCGTCTCTGGTATCGAAGTCACGTCTGCACCAGTGTCTATCTTGAAATTGACATCTTCTCCATTCAGAGTGACTTTTTCAATCCATGGCTTGGTGGTTTGTGTAGACACTTCACCTAAAAATGCATATTCCTGAGAATCACTGTCTGACTGCACTTCAGTGACTGTGTGCACGGCCTGATTGTTACGACAGGCAGCCGCAAAATGTCCCTTTTTTTTGCATTTACGACACTCCACCTCTCTGGCTGGGCAATCTTTCCATGCATGCTTTCGCCCGTTTCCACATCGCCCACATTCTTTTTCACCTGGCACATTAGGCTTTTGTTCTTTATTTTTCTGTTTCCCTTGAAACTTTTTTCCTCTTCCCATTGTTTTAATGGCGTCCACATTTGTTTTAGAGTCATCTCCTTTTGCTCCATACATTATTGTCTGTTGTTTCTTGACAGTCTCACTCTGTCTGACTTTCTGTATTGCCTTTGCAAGGGTTAATTCAGAGTCCATTTGAAGTTGTTCAGATAATTTTCTATCCTTTATCCCAACTACAATTCGGTCCCTTATGAGTTGTTCTTTTAGCAAGCCAAAATTACAATGTTCTGCTAATTTATGCACCTCTGTAATGAAGGCTTCTGAACTCTCCCCTTCTTGCTGGTATCTCATATTAAACTGAGCTCGTTCAAAAATCACATTGTGTTTGCCTATAAAGTGGCCCTCCATTGCTGTTTTGACTGAGTCGTATTTCTTTTTATCAGCTGCTGAAATCGGCAGGATACTCAGAATATCGTCAGCTGCATCCCCCATTGCATACAGGAGTGCATTTACCTGATACTCTTGCTCTTGGTCTTTCAGTCCGGATGCAACGTGAAACCTATCAAATCTTCGGATCCATCTCGGCCAGTCTGACGGATTTGAAAAGTCAAACGGTTCGGGATGTGTTATTTGCACTGAAACGGCCATTACGTCTTTCTTTTAACGTTAGTGTTGTCTTTTCTCTTTGGATACTTTTTCGTTTGCTTCATGCGTGTGTGCAGGTTCCCTCTCACCGGCTCGTGCAGCTTCACTGGCTCTCTTTCACTTTCGTGCGCTTGCAAACTTCACCGTTCTGAGCGGGTACTCCACTCTCTTTGTGTCCACACACGACTTAAGTAATTAGCAAAGCATATCGCGGAGATTTGCGTTCTTTGCCACGTTCTGACACCATGTATAATGAATAGACTGGACGCCGAAGTATTTCGCATGAACTTCTTTACTGATGGTCAAACCGGAACTACTGCATACATCCATGCATAGGCTTATGGGTATAGTAGTCTACCGCTACAAGTGCTATAGTTCTGGAGCATATGTTGACCACAGACCAGAGAGGAGAGCTGCCCCAGACCCTGACTGTCCTGTTCTCACACTTCCTGCTGGTCCAGACAAAGAGGAAGAAGAACAAGTATGGTGAGGGACAAGAAACAAATCCACAGGAGCTGATGGAGACTGACAGGGAAGTCCTTCTGAAGCTAGGGAGGCTGGCATTTGAACAGCTGGAGAAGGGAAACATCATGTTCTACCAAGAAGACCTGGAGCAGTGTGGTCTTGATGTCACAGAGGCCTTGGTGAACTCAGGACTCTGTACTGAGATCTTCAAAAGAGAGAGTGTGATCTTCCAGAAAACAGTCTACTGCTTTGTTCATCTGAGTGTTCAGGAGTTTCTGGCTGCAGTCTACATGTTCCACTGTTACACCAACAGGAACAGAGAGGTAATGGAGAACTTCCTGGGAAAACGATATGTTGATTTAAGCCTGGATGTCTCCCTCAGGAAAGTCATGGAGAAATCCCTCAGAAGTAAAAATGGTCACCTGGACCTGTTTGTTCGCTTCCTTCATGGCCTTTCTCTTGAGTCCAACCACAAGCTCTTAGGAGGTCTGCTGGGTCAGACAGACAACAGTCCTGAAATCATCCAGAGAGCCATCAACAACCTGAAGAAGATGAAGAGTGATAAAATCTCTCCTGACAGAAGCATCAGCATCTTCCACTGTCTGATGGAGATGAACGACCAGTCAGTTCATCAGGAGATCCAACAGCTCCTTATGTCAGAGAACAGATCAGCAAAAAAACTCTCTGTGATCCACTGCTCAGCGCTGGCCTACATGCTGCAGATGTCAGATCAAGTTCTGGACGAGTTGGATCTAAACAAGTACAAGACATCATCTCAGGGACGACGGAGACTGATCCCAGCTGTGAGGAACTGCAGAAAGGCTCGGTGAGTTATACATTAACATTATTGACATACATTATACATTACATATTATGTACAACCATGCGTGTGCACCACTCTGCCTCTGGAAAACACGAATGCAAAGCCATAGCACAAAGGCAAGAGCCACAAAAAAACAATATAAACCACAAAACGGATGTTGACATTAAATTAATGAAGGTAATGTTACTTGGAAATATTTGAAGGAAATTAATTAATTAATGTCATTCTAACATGTTTGATATTTTCTCTCATCACAGACTTGTTCGTTGTCGACTCTCAGAGACTCACTGTGAAGTCGTGGCCTCAGCTCTGAAGTCCGACCCCTCCCACCTAAGAGAACTGGACCTGAGTGAAAACTACCTGTTTGATTCAGGAGTGAAGGTTCTGTGTGCTGGACTGGAGAGTCCAAACTGCAGACTGGAGACTCTGAGGTCAGTTCACTGACTGGAGCTGTTGTAGCTTGGTCTATATTAGATTCAGAGGTTCGGCCTGGGATTGAATCAGTAACTGATTGTGACCCCGTGCTAGTTCAGTTGGTAAAAGGTCAAGGGTCACAGGTCATTCAGGGGGTGAGTGGCTGTGGATGAGGTTAGAGTGATGATGAGCAGTTGGATCAGCCACTGTGCTGAAGCTGAGCAGATGTGATGAAGGTGCTGAGTTTTCTGTCTTTGCTTGGTTCAGGGTCAGACATAAAATCAGCTTCACAGTGTGAGAGGTCACTTTAAAGTTCTGTAGCTCAGGGACAGAGAACAGTGATGAGCCTCAATAGCATTTGATCTAATGTAGATGCAACTCCTGTAAAATGTGTTTTTGCTGCAACTGCACAGTGAAAATAAGAATCAGTCCTCTTTATCAACCAGTGAAAGTTCAAGGTTTAAACAGGGACCTGTGCTTCCTCCTGTTAACATGACAGTCCACTGATATTTTAGTGAGTTGGCCATGTTTTACATCATGCATCAAAGAGTGAACATCATTGATTCAAGATCATTCAATCATTCTTCATTTTATTCGTTATTCAGATTAAGGTGGTGCAAGTTGTCAGAAATTTAGCTGTGACTCTCTGGCCTCAGCTCTGAAGTCCAACCCTTCCCACCTGACACACCTGGACCTGACTGACAACAACCTGCAGGATTCAGGAGTGAAGGATCTGTGTGGTTTCCTGAAAAGTCCAGACTGTAGACTGGAGACTCTGAGGTCAGAATCCATGTTTTATTTCTGTGCTCAGATGAATGCTTCTTCCTGAGACTCCTGTTTGTAGTGAAATCTGCAAACCAGCATGTCCTAATAACAAGCTGTATATGTGCTTGTTTCAGCCCTGGGAAAAAGTTTGAGCAGATTCAATAATGTGAAGTCAGGCAGCAGGTTTTTGTCTCTGTCCTTCATCAGCTGCTTCACTGAACATGTGTTTCTATAAGTTTGTCATGTCTCCAGAGATCAGCCTTGTTTGTTGTCTTTGAAACCCTTAACATCTCTAACAAAAGTGGCTGCACAACATGAGTTTGTATAGATGGAGCCACAGGTGGAGCTGGCACAGTCACAGTCTGTGTTGAAGCAGCAGCAGGTTGTCATTAACGTAAATGAGCTGTGTTCTCTCTGGCCTTGTTCAGACTGCAGCACATATTCGATTTTTTTTGGCAAATCTGTTCGGGATCCAATCTCACTGACTGACGGTCCACATACATGTTGCAAGTGATCCGATCTGCATGTGTCCATATTGTGTGTCTCATCCACATTGGTTTCTACGGTAACTACACCCA
Source organism: Selene dorsalis (assembly GCA_900303245.1). NCBI lineage: Eukaryota > Metazoa > Chordata > Actinopteri > Carangiformes > Carangidae > Selene > Selene dorsalis. The sequence goes on along the minus strand of OMNW01035237.1, from coordinate 4,187 downwards.
CAAACAAACAATCAAACAAAATGGATGCCAGGGAACTGTGTGTGTCCATGTCAAAGGTTGTTATGTGGAGTCATGGTGTAAATAAACTGCTAATTGCATGAAAGCGGAGGCGACTGCTGGGCTGTGCCACCTTCCATGCTGCAATCACCATTGGACAGGCCGTTTGGTGCAGGCAGACCAGCCATGCCTCATATCTCTCCGGAATGACATTGTCCATCTTGTGTCGCGCTGCAAGTGGCACAAAAGACATTTCCAAATCCCATTTAAGAAATGACACTGTTCACATTGAATCAAAACTTTACATAATCAATCAGAAGTACAATCTGGATATGACAAAGATTTTGGAGTGGCAGTGTGAACAAGGCCTCTGTACCTGCTTCCTGTTGCTTCAGCTGTTTGACTTTCATTTTGTGAATTTGTATTTTCTTCTTATTCTTCAGCTCTGAACAGATGATGAAACACTGAACACTGTCAACAAGGAGATTTGTCCAAAACTGACTAATTTTATTCTTCATTCAGATTGAAGGGCTGCTCGTTGACAGAGATCAGCTGTGCTTCTCTGGTCTCAGCTCTGAAGTCCAACCCCTCCCACCTGAGACACCTGGACCTGAGTGGAAACAAGCTGCAGGATTCAGGAGTGAAGGATCTGAGTGGTTTTCTGGAGAGTCCAGACTGTAGACTGGAGACTCTGAGGTCAGTTCACTAATTGACCTTGTGTACTTTGGGTAAGGGTCAGTAGTGAGGTGTTTATTGGTTGTAGTCTCAGGAAATCAAAGTGCTGGAACAGGATTGAACTTTTAAACTTTGCTCCATCTTTTCCTGAGGTCACCTGGTGAGTCTGTGTTGAGACGCACTTCTTCAACCTGAAAGAACTCTACAACAATGACCTCATGCAGAGTCCAGGCTAGAGACTGTAAGATCAGTAGGGGGGCAGAGTCAGTCCATGCTCCCCTCAGCAGCACTATAGTAATATTAGTAGAGTGGTGTCCCATTTCGTAGGGTAAGATCTCTACTTCTCACATTCTCACTTCATCGTCAAGGGGGATCTCCCTTTGAGGAACACTTAAAACCATATGCTAGTATTAAGCTAGGGGAGGAGAAATGGGACTGGGCCTAGGAGAGCAAAGACATAATGTGAACCTTCAGCCTTCTCAGTGCAGCTGTAAGAGGAGAACGGTGACACGCCTCAGGACTGGCCAGACAGACATCAACCAATTAGAGCAGCCACAAACCTGTTGCGATTATTGAGTCGACATGAAGATGACTGTTGTTGCTGTGTTGATGTGGATGAGAAGTAAAGCTTGTGACAACTGACACCCTGAGTAAAGTGATCAGCGTGATCTGTTGCTGCTGTGAGATCGGTCTGATGCTGACCAACAGTCAATGGCTCTGATCTCAGAAAAGCTGCTCACGCGAATGATCAGTGTATTGATTGTTCCTGTGTGAAGACAGAGGCTCATTCTTACTGATGGGCTTCATCATCCAAAGGGAGAGAAGTCTCCATCACATATCACCACAGCAACAGTCAATACCAGAGCAGTGTTTCTGCTGGAACCACTTCCTGTCAAATACAGAGTGAAAATAAGAACATACTGCATCATCAACTCTAACTGCACCACATGATGATCTGAGATCCATTTTTACCTTGAGTCACAAAGCTGATGTCACCGGGAGAGAAATAACTCATGAGTGTTTCTGAGCAGTTGAACCAGCCAGGAGTTCAAACTGGGAGCTGCAGCCTGGTTTGAATATATTCAGGTCTCAGTGTTTGCTCAACATGTAAAGATGAAACCAGAGAGGAAGCAGGCTTTAAAGAGAGTCAGTGGCTCATCACCTCTCCTTGTTGTTGTTGCTCTTCTCCTACTGCAGGTGGAAGCCATGATGAGAATGAAAGAGAGAGTGTGTATGCAGGCTCTGACTGGACCACATCACTGGGAGGTGGCCTGGACAGAAGAGCTTCACCAGCAGTGACTGAAAGAGGAGTCAGAGGAAGTGGAGATGACTAGGTGCTACACAGGGCCTTTGCTAGGAATTTTTGGCCCCCTGAAAGAATACAGAAGTGGGCCCATGCCCATTTCATCACCACTTTTTTCTTGACTATGTATTATCTTTTTTTTCTGTTACTCTATATGCACTTGACAGTATCTGCCACTACACAGCTAATTATAATTATTACTAGTAGTAGGAGTAGTAGTAGTGTTATTCCAGTTAACCACTCAATGGGGTTACTGGGTATTATTATGTAGATTATGTGTTATCAGTTGTCTTTATATTAACATCTGTATGATTTAGATCGTACATAACAAGCTACTTAAAACTACACTGTTTATTGTTTTTCCTCACTAGTTATTCTTTTCATATAACATTTATTGCTACAGTATGCAGATCCGGAAAGAGTGAGTGAAAGAGAGACAGAGAGAGAAAAGCGAAAGAGAAAAGACACTGTGCACCAGATTACATGTACTGACAAAAACTGAAATGAGTCACAAGAAATGACGAGAGGAAAAGCACAAAGAAAAAATACCTGTGTCCAGGAGACTTTGGGCGGCTGGGGCTCAGGAGGTAGAGCAGGTCGTTCTCAAACCGGAAGGTCGCTGGTTTACCCCGGCTCCTCCAGGTGTCTTTGGGCAAGACACTGAACCCATACTTGCCCTCTGATGTGTTATGTGTAGATGTGTGTGAGTGATAAGCCCCCAAAAAGCATGTCTGTGAACAGAGCTGTATGAATGTGTGTGTGAAAGGGTGAATGCGACAAAAACAGTGTAAAGTGCTTTGAGTGGTCCAAATGAATAGAAATGTGCTATATAAGTGCAAGTCCATTTACCATTTACTTTATCCTGTCCTCAGGATGTGAGCAAGGGAGGATCGGATGGTGGCACAGTATATATATGTCTATATATAAAGACTCCAGCACTTTATCAGAGTCATTATAGTGTTTTTTATTTATTTTATTCATTCATTTATTTATTTTTACTTATATTGTTATTAATTATCATTATTTTCTTGTCTGTATACAACATCTATTGCACGTCTGCCCGTCCTGGGTGAGGGATCCCTCCTCTGTTGCTCACCCTGAGGTTTCTCCTCTTTTTTCTTGGGAGTTTTTCCTCAGTCAATGTGAGGGTCTAAGATCAGAAGATGTTGTCATGATGCTGTGTAAAGCCCTTTGAGACAAACTGCTTGTAAAAATGGGCTATACAAATAAAATTGCCTTGCCTTGCCTTGCCTTGCCTTTTCCTTCATTTTTGTTTTGATAAGGGCCTCACTGTTCATTCCCAGCCTGATGAGGAGCTTTGTCTCCTCATCAGACCTTGTAATAATATGGAAACAATCCCAATTAAAATGCCTAAATGCCTTCAACCAGACATCAACACAGGCACAGCAAATGAGTGGATATGAATCTAATGTAAGATAAATAGGCTATTTATACATAACTTTTCTTTGTGACAAATAAGTTACATGTTTTTACTTACACTTGTAAATTGATTACTCTGGCATGTTGCCACTGCAAAAGTAGTCTAATTGAATATTTACCTGGCCCCTTTCAGGCATTTCTTCTTCTTTGGTGGTAAACAAACAACTGGTGTTTGAGGTTAATTACTGCCACCCCGTGGATGTATTTTTCTTGTACCAATGCAATGCATTGTGATATACGGCTCTGGGGTTAAATGTATAAACCATGCATATACATGAAAAGTGTATGCATGCCACTTTCCATGTATTTTTCCAAATGTATAAAAAATCCATGGGCAGTGAGAATGTGTGTACCGGTACACATCTTTCGAACCGTGCGCAGCCTACCATATACACAGTCGCTTCAGATTAGTGTGATGTTGCAAGTTGGCAATAAATGTGTGGATTTGGGAGACATTTCATTTAGATATGTTTTCTTTCACTACATTGTGTAAATAATAATAATGATGATGACCTTCAGGTAAGCTGCAGTACAAGATTGTAAGGGTTGTGCTATGTTGCACAATCTGTCGGCCAGAAATGCTGTTACCTTCCCACCTGTACACATCAGACCCACAGAAATGTCCTTAAGGGCATTTACGTGCTCTTACGTGTCCTCTCTCTTCAGCCTGGTGTTTGGCCGCACTTTGTATAAAAAATTCAACATTGGAAAATCTATCCTCCCTCCTTCCTCTGCGCGTAACACTCTTCGCGCACTAATTGTAGAAACTAAA
>OMNW01035236.1:5292-26150 GCA_900303245.1 Selene dorsalis | reverse complement strand
CCGAAAATCCGAAATTCATATGTCTGTCAGCTCATCACCATTTGCAGAAAAATCAATAATGGCCTGATGGCCAAAGGTAGGATTTCTCCATCCTGCAGCAAAGAGAGAGGAGCCGTCCACCACCGCTGCTTTCCTGGTCCATCAAGGTGCCATGAAGTGGATGATCTGAGCCGTCCAGAATGGCCTCCAGCACCCTCAGTGTTCATCTCTCCACCACATCCCTCAGTGAATCCATCAGGGAAACATGATTGAAGTCTCTTGATATCATTAAAAGTGTGATGTTTAGTCTGTATCCTAGCAACAGCTTCATGGAGAACTTCAGATGGATCTTCAGCAGTAGCCATTGGGTGGATGACCACAAGTGTTGTTATGATTTGAAAAAATGTCAGTGTTCACCAATATCTCCAGCTCTTCATCACTCTTGTTGGGCAGAGAGTTGATATTTCCCATGATGACTGACGGTAGAAAGCACTGATACAGTACATCTCCACTTCCAAGCCTTCATCTTTGCACCAACAGCACAGCAACCATGAAAACACCTCTTCATCTCAGCTGGAACAGGAACAGGGTGGCATCTGCTCCATTTTCAATGAAAGAAGCTCCTCTCCTGAAGAATCTCTTCTCCTCACAGAAGTATCCATCAGTAGTTGACAAAATACGACAAAAACACAACAAAAATAAAGCAATGGCTGAGTAAAAACTCAGAGCTACCAGACTTTGCTGCTACCAGTTGGAGCGCATGTTCTGGAATGTAATGGAATACAATACCAGGCAAATGTTTGCCTGGTATTGTATGAGAAACCATTAATTATCTTTTTTTTTTACTTTTCCCTATAAATTGCAATTTTAACATATAAATCTCTATTAATTGTCTTTTTTTTTTTTAGCTTTTCTTTTTATACTCAACATTTATATTTGAACATTCATTCTTCTTTTGCTCTCTACACACAGGTTACAATTATAACCATGACATACTGACAACTTTCTGAAGCTGAATGTGGACAAAACAAAAGAAATGGACTGATCCCCACATCCATCCACAGCCAGTTGAAGGCAAGGCAAGGCAAGGCAATTTTATTTGTATAGCCCATTTTTACAAACAGTTTGTCTCAAAGAGCTTTACACAGCATCATTACAACATCCTCTGCCCTTAGACCCTCACATCAACTGAGGAAAAACTCCCAAGAAAACCCTTTAATGGGGAAAAAAACAGGTCAGCCATTTCAAATATCACTATCGACGATTATATAACATTTGATCAACACATCACTGATACTAACAAAAGGTCCCAGCAAAGACTCCATGTCATCCACAAGCTCTGTGCGCTCTCTGTTGCCCCCCACCTTCTGTCATCATTATGATAGCACTGACCAGGTACGGTGAGTTGGAGGGTGCTCGGGACTGGGAAATACTGCTGGATGTAGGCCAACAGCTCACAATTCCACCTCAGATAGCAACCTCCACCCTAAGACCAGACCTGGTACTCTGTTCCAACACCTTGCGTAATGTCTATTTTATTGAGCTTACAGTGCCATGGGAAGATGTCACGGACGAGGTCTATGAGAAGAAGATGCTGTGCTACTCAGACCTGAAGGCAGAGGCGGAGCAGAGAGTCTGGAGAGCGACAGTCCGCCCAGTAGAGGTTGGCTGTTGTGGTTTCAATGCAACAACTACCGTCAATCTTCTTTTTTTTTTTTTTTTTTAAATTAAGTACATTTTTTGGGCTTTTTCGTAGTATAGTATGCACAGGAAATGGGAGGCAGAGAGAGGGGGAATGACATACAGCAAGGGGCCACCTGAGGGATTAGATGCAGGGCCAGCTGCAGCGAGGACTGCCTCTGCATATGGGGCGCCTGCTCTACCAACTGAGGTGAACGACGCCCCTAAAGAGCCGGGGATTTGTGGCCAAACCCTATGCCACGCTATCAAAGAAATGTCAAATGACTGCTGAGTGCTGCAGCCAGTGGCTATGGATCAGGAGGAAAGACCCCAGGTGGGCCCCAAGAAATTAGTGACACACACCCACACCTGTGGTGGGCCTGCCTGAGCAGAGGGTATATTGTGAGTAAAAGGCCGAAACACCCAATGATGCTGGGGTACACAACTGAAGATGCGTCCCTGCTTCCTACTGGAGGGGGTCACCCAGGTTTAATCCTGTGCAGAAGACCTGTCAAGTATATGGGATATTCAAAATCATGTCCTATTCTTCAAATAATTTAAATCAAAATACACTTATTAAACCCACCCTGCTGTACTGTTCCCCCTGCTATTACAGCATGCTGTCCATCACCAACAAACTATAAAAATAAAAATAACATGCACCGCATCCAAAATCACTAACCATCCCACACCAAACCTCTCAGAGCTCAACCACAGAGTTTTCACACGCCTCGTATCGACAATAACTAATGCCTTGGATCACCCCCTCAACCCACATTTCACACTGCTGTCATCAGGTTGCAGGTTGCATCAGGAGACATCTATCTATCTATCTATCTATCTATCTATCTATCTATCTATCTATCTATCTATCTATCTATCTATCTATCTATCTATCTATCTATCTATCTATCTATCTTCACTATAAATCCTGTGTAACCAGTTTTATCTTGAGATCATTGTTACTCACAGACATGAAGGATTACTTCATCAGCAGACAGGGTTTTAATATCTAAACACTCACATAAAACCATAAAGTCGTGTCTCTGTGACAGTCGGATTTACACTGAATCTGGATCTTAAATTAATTTTTTAAATGATTAAGTAGTCAATTAATAAATCAATTAAAAGTTATATAGATATAACCAGCTACTGAGATTAACAAATCTCCAGGTATCAGCACTGAGTCAGTCCTGCAGGAGTGTTTGTTAAGAGGTAGGTGGGATGAGGAGGAGGAGGAGGCGTCTTGGCACAGGAACTGTTATTGCATGTCTGCAGGTGTTTGGTAATTGGATTAATGCAGGAGCAAAATGAGGAATGTGTTTCCTCCACAGGCCGAGAAACCCCAAGGACAGACATGTTTGTTTCATGAGAGCGGGTGGAAGCTTCATCCTCACCACAACAACTTCCCGTGCATGCTGCAGGGTTAACAGTTAAAGAGGACTGTTGCACTCCAGAGCAGTAGTTTATCTAAAAGACTAAGCAAAACAAAAGCAGTGGAGATGAAGGATGATGATGAGGGGCCTCTTCAAGGTTTGATCCATCTCCAAGAGTAACTTGAGTAACCTTAGCCAAACACCCCCCTCTCAGGTTCTTGTATGTTTCTTACTTCTTCCACCCGGACAGACTGGATAAAACCAGCACTCTGGTGCTTTAGACAAAACAATTGTCGTGGTGATGTTATAAAAGGCAGCATGGCGGGGTGTTCTGTGGAAATGTTGGCTTAGAGGAGGCTGATATTGCTAACAGTTGGATGTTTTCAAACTGTTGTAGTTTTCTCATATGCTATCTCACATCAAGACACAGCAAAATATCTACATATTCCACAGCAGTGGTGGTGGATCAGGCCAAAAGATCAGTCTTTTTGAGTACAATCCTACACCATGGTTTCATTCATGATCTACATCCTGTTTCTGCTCTGATTTTATTTTGAAAGTCACAACTGGAAATTGTGATTTATATCGTCCATCAACGCTTCTTTCAGCTACCCTTCACCTACAATATTTACAAAAGACAACGGTTCTTGTTCTGCTCAGGAGGAGAACTCATGTGGAGCTACTCCAAACTCACAGAGGCTGCAGAGCACAAAAAGACCTAGTTCATAAATTCATTTACTTTAACCTTTGATAAAATATAACAGTTGTCATGAATGAGGAAACTAACTGTAGACACCACAGGCTTTCGGTGTGGCTATGTCATATTCATTAACATTTTAAACTAGAGTGGCATGTGATGAGACAGAGGGTGCTCAGCAGTATCACACAGACACTGCACGTCCAGTGTGTTCATGGCCTGTCAGTTAACATGGTCTGTTCAGCTTAGCTACTGAGAGCTACAAGTTTTCTACACTATGCAGATTAAGATAACACAGCGTGTTTGTATGTGTGCTGTTTGACACTGGTTGTCTTTCATAGTGTTTGATCCAAATATACTGAAACAATAATAATGACAGTCATCCTCTGACTGTGACCCAGCTTCAACACAAACTGTATGTTTCACCTGGGTCTCATGCTTCCTCACATGAGACAAGACTACCATCAACACATTATTATTAATTTCTTGAAGTATAACATTTATCAAACTAACATTTATTTTGGAAACAGACCATATATGTCCTAAAGTGTCAGCTTCAGTTTCAGCCTGGTGTTTTGATTAATCAAGTGTTCATTCCCCAACGGAAGCATTCGGACATTTGAGACAAAGTAAATATACGCCCTCTTCGATTGGACAGAGAAAGTAGTTCATGAGAATCACTTCCAAACACTCAGTAAAAATCTCTGCAGTGATAACTTTAATCTTCTCATTCAACTGTCATCAGTGAGCCTGTTCCCTCTGCTCTTTAATGGGATTGCTTCTTCCCAGTGTTAAAACATGATTAACACCTTAATGAACGTCTTTCAGTTGGACATTTTTCATCCACAGAGTTTATACATCCTTCAGTTTATTCAAGTTAAGATGTAACCACTGTTCACAGTGTCTCTGCTGTGGTGTGGTAGTTACAGGGTTTTAAAAGATTTGCTGCAGTGTTCACTCACACTCAGAGCAGACGAGGGGGGCTGCAGGAGTGTGTGGTGGTGACAGACAGCATGAATACACATGTGCAGCTGCTGCTTTCAGAGGTGAAGGCTGCTTCTCACTCTACAACAGAGACCTGTGATCATTCATCTCCCACCATCTTCAGTCCTAATCCCCTCTGATCCTCCAGCCTCTCAGCTTCTTCAGGAAACCTGCAGCAATTTTTCAGGAATCTGCTTCAGTCAACACCTCCGCAACAAACTCATCAAGCTCCAAACACCTCCAACCACTGACTGGAGCCTGTACCATCTTCTGCACACTGTACTGTCTATTTCAGAATGTGAATGAGGATATATGCGTAAAGTTTTTTTTTGTGTGAGGACCTTCATTGACTCATCACCTAATTTTCACTGTCTACAAAATGTTCATACACATGCACTGTCAAGTACTAAACATCACCTGTTTGTTTCTACAAGCTCAAACTTTTCCATGTTAAGTGTAGTTTGCACCTTTCAAGCAGCATTTTGTTGCAACAGCAGATTAATCCCTGAAGCCCTTGGTCTGTCTGTAAAGAGCCACCTGAGACACAGAGGAGCCGTGGTTTGACTAATACAAGTTGAACACAGAGCTCTTTCATGTACCACTCTGTCAGCTGGGTGTCAGAGACAACACTTGGATAGTTAGTCAGATGAGGAACACTAAAGAAGCCATGAAAAAGAGCTTAAAGAGGCTCAGAGGATCAAACAGAAACTAATAGAGTTACAGTGAATGATAGTTGCACTGTTACCTGCTTTCATCGGGACATCAGGAGAGCAAGTGTTCCAGGGCTGTGAAACCCTATAGTATTATAAACCATAGTATTCAAAAATATAGTATTCTAATAATCTACTATAGTGTTCTAAAGTATTCTGGCATGGTGCCCATGCATGATTCCATCAAACTCCAGGGAAGTTATAAGTACGGGTGTCATGGAGAAAGATATTAACTATAGACTGACTGTAAACATGACTAATTGTGAGTTTGGTGCAGAGTTTGGTACTTCCACGTTGGCTTCATTTCTTGGCCTTCGCGATTGACACTCTGTAAGCCATGCTATAAACTATAGTAGGCCTATTATAAACACTACAGTATTATAATATTGCAAGTGCTCAGAAACTGAGCTTTTCTCCTGCTGTTAAACCTGCCTGCCCTCCCTGCTCATGACCCAGTCTGCCACCCAGTAGTCCCATTACGCTGGCCTTCTCTCCCTGCCTCTCCTGCGTCCATCATTTTTGTTAACCAACTGATTCCATTTTCATGTTCTCCCATACTCTGTGTTGTCAACTGTTTTCTTGTCTTTATACAACATCCATTGCGCGTCTGCCCATCCTGGGTGAGGGATCCCTCCTCTGTTGCTTACCCTGAGGTTTCTCCAGTTTTTTCCCTGTTAAAGGGTTTTCTTGGGAGTTTTTCTTCAGTTGATGTGAGGGTCTAAGGGCAGAAGATGTTGTAATGATGCTGTGTAAAGACCTTTGAGACAAACTATTTGTAATAACGGTCTATACAAATAAAATTGCCTTGCCTTAAATTAGCGGGAAAGACTTTGTGATGTCATGACCACACAGTCATCACCCTTAGCCCTGCTCCCAGCACTGGTACCTTTGTATTATCTATAATCTGAGTTATCTATTATAGCTATATTGTATCTTTCAACATATACTGTACCTGGGGGTTAGAGAGAACTGGATTCAAAAAGAGGACAGTCACATCATCAGAGGTAATCCAAGTTTTTCAATGGAGCAAATTATCATCCCACACATGATTGCTAGTAGAAGTATGACAATCTTGTCCCAAATGCTCCTAAGTGGAGAACTTGGAGAACTACAGCCAAGACTGAGACTGGGTAACACATGTTTCTATTTGAGCCATTGGTAATGGAGGATTTTGTTACAGCTTCAGAGGATATGTAGAGCTCTTAAGTGCACTCACATTTCACCAATATTCTGTTCAACAGCTGACACGGAATCATCTTTGGTTGTTTGAGGTTTACTAATATCAATGGATGACAATTTGTTCCTGACCTTGTGATTGCATTTTTTAAATCAATTCAGTCAATTCTGAATCAGCAGAATGGCAGATATCCTTAATGTCTCCTTGTATATGGCAAATATTAAACAGTGCATTGAAATGTGTGCTGTCTGGTTGGCTAGTTTTTAATGGCAGAAAAAGGCACTAATAGAATCACTGGCTGTTGTTGTCAGGTGTAAATAGCCGGATGCCATGACTATATTTGCCCAGATGCAAAAAATAGTAGACATGCAAACAGACACTCCCTCTTATTAACTGTACTTCATAACCTTGCCGTGACTGTTCAACCCCAACCTCGGTGATACATCTAACCATCTGCAGCAAAAGAAGACAATGACTTTTTTCTGAAATCTAGCTTCTTCTAGCATCATGTGATGCTTAATTTGTATACCACACATTTGTATCTTCTGTGTATTAAGAATTGTGTGTTCTGAACTCGCTTCACACTTCAGCTGCCTCAGTTGTGTAACCTGTGATGACTTGTGCCATTAGAGCAGATAATCTGCTTTGGGGTCGTCACTGGACACAGTCATGTTGGACCCTGGCCTTGCAGTAGTTTGATCTGCTGGACAGAGTATCATTTTTTTCCCTGTGAAAAGCTGTATCGCAGCCAAACCTCTGTCTCAGCAGTAGAGAAATAAGGGCAGCCTGTACAGATGTCCAAGAATACTGCTGATAAGATTTCTGGAACAGAGCAACAGAGTGGCTGCAGTTTGCAGAACTAATAAGGAGAGGTGCTTTTCATAAGGCTATATTTGCTTGATTATTGGCCATCTGTGTCTAAGCTAGAAAATATTTAAAGGAGGCTTTTGTGCCGGTGAAAAAAATAATTGATTTCCAGCCACTTGTCCTGTGAGCTACTGCTTCATGAAACTTCATAATGTCTGAAACCGATTAATTATAGAAACACTATCAAGACTAACATGTTAATGATGCTTCTTGATACAATACAGGATGTGGACCATTCTGTGTAGAATGCCATCTACCTGTGTCCAGATGTGTTGTCTGACCATATGACAGATAAAGCAGCAGAGTGCAACTGGACAACTGCAACTGTTTACATTTCACAATTACGCTCAAGTAACCGGCCTTATTTAGCCCACTTGTATCTATTGACGTGTTGTCAGGTGTTTCCTAGTGACGCCATCCGCGTTATGTACATCACTAGGTGCATTATCAAAGCATGTAACATTATTCATTAAAACAAATTTAAAAACACCTTCCTGAGAATCTTGCCGACCGTTGTCCATGTTGCCCAGAGGTCTGTCTCTGTCAGATTCCTAAACTTGGTGACATCGTTATCTCCTCCAGCACAACAACAGGGAGTGCTGTGCCATGTGGCTATGATTATAAATTATGAATCTATTATAATGAAAATTATGGTTCCTCGTATATTAACAAACTGATATTTTATTCCAGATGTCGAAAAAAAAAATACAGGGAACCACATTTAATTCAGACCAGGCAAAGTAATCCTGGTTAAACCTGACTGATGCAGCAGCACACCAGACTTGACTCATTAAATCAACTGATCTCAGTCTTCAGACAGTTGATTGGTCAAACTGTGTGCTCTTGGTTGGTTGGAACAAAAACCTGCAGCCACACGGCCCTTTGAGGAATAGTTTGGAGATGCCTGCTCTAAAAGGTACAGTGAACGCACCCACAAAGCTGACTTTCTATTGGTTGGGGGATTTTGACAGGGTTTGTCAGTACCTGATCTGTATCAGGAACAAGATTGGTTCCAGATCGCTTCACTGCATGCGCCAAGTTTTTCCCCCTTTTTTTTCAATCCACACTGTGAACCTACCAATTTATACCTGACACCGCAGACATGCACGAAAAAACAAGCACGTCTCACTGAACTCCCCGCTGTTGTATTTTGATTTAAATTAAATTTTATGTAGACTAGATCAGTAAAACATTCATTTATGTAAATGTGGTGATTTCTGTACATACAGAGCCCCAAGGCAGCGCTGCTGTTCGGTTCCGCACACACCAGAAGCTTCACTTCATTCAAACAAACTAAAGTGAGTGCCTTAATTGTTAGATTTCATCAATGAGACTAACATTTATCTCAAAAAAAGAGTTACACCAGCCGGTAAACCTCTAAAAACGTGTGGGTAAATTAATCGGCTCGCTTTCTCCCCCGGGATGATGACACAGATTGACCGGCCGATCACCTCAGGAGACCGGCTGCTGCCTCTGAGATGACCAGCCACTCCCGGTCGGCTGGTTCCACAGGTGGAGCTTCACATCTCCGAAAACATCGGAACAAACTTCCAAACAGGCATCATTTGGATAAACTGACCACAGATTGCGGATCTAAATGCTTACTGTCTCACACGAAAAAATATTAAAACTTTAAAAAGTGACACAAACAGCTCTACAGTGGGAATTAAAACAGCTTTTAGCCTGCTTTACCGCTATCGCTGTAGGTTGAAGCGAATCACATTACAGTACAGTACATACGCATGTCATAAAATATCTGCACGTTGCCGCATGCGCAGAAGCGATCTGTACCTGATCTTGTTCTGGGTACCAATTAGGTACTGACAGGGTTGATGCTGTGGTGTATTTCTTTGTCGATGCTGATGAAAGATGACCACTCTGACACGTCTTCTTTGTAGATAGTGAAAAGACTTTATTTACAAAAAAGTTGCAGTGTCCAAAAAGCCGAATCCTCGAGAGCGTCTGGTGCCAATGTGAGATCTCTCTCTTTTGGCCCAAAGGTCTAGCCTTATATATGTTACTGGCCTAAAAGCTCCTCCTGCTTCAAACAAAAGAATGCCTTTGAACAGTTGATAAGTACACAGACATGTTAACCAAACTGTACCATATGCTCCATCATTTAACCTCTTGACCAGTAGCCATTTGGCTATTGGGTTGTAAACATAAACAACCAGTCAACAAAGAATTTCCTTAAAGAAAAACAAAGCAATAAATAACATTACAAGTCATTCCTTTAGGCAGGACAGCAGCACAATTAAAGAAGAAAGTAATCTAACCTATTTCAGAACATACAAAGAAACTAGAAGTGGAAAATACACTACAATGCACAAAAAATCAGTGAGCAGAGAAAAGATCTGAGAGCACAAGTTCCGCGAGCACACACAAGCAACTCAAAGGCACAAGAAGAACTTGAGCCCGTAGAGAGTATTCAAGTGCAAGGGCAGAGTTTTGAGAGACAAAATCTTAAAGTGAAATCAATAAATAGTGCTCTCAAATCGTTATAATACGCTCTTCAATTATGATAGGAAAATTACTCGTCATAATGTTGAATGGAAAAACTGACATCACTTTTCAGAACATGAATGCAGCACAACCTCGCACATCACATAATCGAACTGAAAAGCAGACAAACTTGAAAAGGGAAAGGTATGCTCCTATAGGGCTTCTTTCTTTAATGGCTTGGGGTTGCTGGAGGAGAAGAACATGGTAAACTGCAAACCACCAAGCAGCAGCTGGAGTGATTTTTCAAGGACCAGCAAATAAGAAAGCCCTCTTAGGGTACCATGCCCATTAAAGCCCTCTTTGCAGTTTCTCACTTCTCCCCTCTAAAGTCAAACAGGTGGTGAACAACCTGTGTAGAGCCTCGGAAGTTCTCACATAACCTGCCCGTCCAACAGGGCCAAACTGGGGCCTTAAGCAGAATTTATTTTTATTATTTAAATGTAATTTTCTCCAGTTTTTTTTCCTGCCAAAGAGTTTTTTTTAGGAGTTTTTTAGGAGTTTTCCTCAGTCGATGTGAGGGTCTAAGGGCAGAGGTTGCTGTCATGATGCTGTGTAAAGCCCTTTGAGACAAACTGTTTGTAAAAATGGACTATACAAATAAAACTGCCTTGTAGCAATACAAATGACTTTATTAATCTCAAAAGGAAATTCATTTGTCGGTCAGCTCATCTACCATTTGCAGAAGAATTACAAAGCCTGATGCTTTTTAATTCTTTTGCAAATGGTCTTGCCTTGCCTAATTTTCTAAGATGTTTATGTGGACAAAGTTTTCATTTTTATTTCAACAACATATCCACCTTCAAGTGAAGTGAGAGCGTCTTCTTCTTTTAATTTTTTCCTCTTGTTGCTCTGATTGGTCATGTCTCTGACACAATCTCTCACTCATCACCACTGATTGGTCAGATGTTGATTGCTGTCAATCATTGCAGTGACATGTGTGGTGTCAGATTACAGCTCTCTAGTGCACAGTGTATCAATTGCGCAATTTGCACATTTGCTCAAAATGCAGCCCTATGCACAAACATGAGGCCCTACGCATAGTACATGTTCTGCGTTTAGGGAGGGTGGCCTTGCCATCCAACATGTACATGGCAGTACAGTATCTGTTCCCAGTCATCAGATTGGTCAGACATGTCCAGCAGGTTGACCCACCTGTTTACACTGTTTGCCCCCTGCCAGATGGGAAAACCTCATCACAGAACTCAGTTTAAATGATTCCCTTTTTAATCCCAGATACCTTAGTTTGCTTGTAACACCTGTAAATCAGAATTGAAAGAAACTCTCTCACAGAAGGTGAAGGTGATAAACCATTTATAACTCTTAAATAATGTTCTATGACATCGTCCAATCAAACTGCACTGCATTTCTCTGAGCATGCTAAAATGTTGCTATTTCCTCTCCTCCTGAGATCTGACCAGTGCTCAGTAGAAATAATGGTGTATGCCTTCTACTCACAGATGCCAATACATGTAAACAGCTTTGTAAACATATATGGTTTTATGGAACACCTCTGGTACAAATGTGGCTTCTAAGGCTTGTGGGTGGGTTTTAACTTCAGAGTAACATTTCCCAGTGTGCATGGAACAAAGGAGCTTGAAATATAAACCATGTGCGTCCACAGCAGTCCAAGCAGCTTAAGTGTTTTCTGTTGTAGTTATGAGCCCCATACTCCTGTGATTAGGCTATATCGTCATTATAATACACTCCCTGCAGCAGCTTACTGGCCACAGTGTGAAACCTCCTGTTTTATCTACAGTCTCCGTGCTGGTGTGGGAGCCTACAGTAGATGTGGATAACAAACTGTGCCAAAACAAACACAGCTAAATATCTTTGCCATGCTGAACTGATTAAGTCCCAAACCTGGTCCTGGGATTGACTGACAGGGAATGAGCTGTGTGCACAGCTGATGTCATCAGTTATACATGCATGGCCTGCTGTGGGCTCTGAAGACTGTGAGACTGTACTGAGTTCTGATTGCACACCACAGCTTGTGCTGTTCATGTGTTTGCTCTCATGCAACATTGATATATATGACCAGATTAATTCTAAAAAAAGATGCCATTCAACAGTTTTCTTATACTTTGACTTTTTTCTTAGGAACACTGGTCCTGACATGTATAAATTATGAAAAGACAGATTTATAATTTTTATGCCACATTTTGCACACTCCAGTAGTCGCTTTCATAC
Organism: Selene dorsalis; assembly: GCA_900303245.1. Taxonomy (NCBI): domain Eukaryota; kingdom Metazoa; phylum Chordata; class Actinopteri; order Carangiformes; family Carangidae; genus Selene; species Selene dorsalis. The sequence goes on along the minus strand of OMNW01035236.1, from coordinate 13,991 downwards.
AGCTGCTGCTGGGACTATCTGCAGGTTGCTGCCTACTTTCTGCATCACTTCCTACAGGCTGTAATGTTTTCTCTCCAGTTTACCTATTTTTCCTCCTTTTACCTCCTGCCCTCCTTCATGCTATCAGGCAGTAAGGCATTATAAAGCAGAGTGAAATCATCCACTAAACACACACAACAAGCTCAACTTAAAGGGTTGGAGATGTATTTCTGGAGCATTTTTTACTGAAATGCTTGAAATTGTCTCTTCACACCTGAATTGCAACCAATTAATTTAATGCTTTTTCAAAAAAATGAATAAAGTCAGTCATCTATGGGACGTACAATCCTGGAAAAACATCATCCAATCATCTTGAACGCCAGTTCAAGTCAACTGGATCGTGATGTGTCAATCAAACTGCCAACTCTGTCCCTCCCTCCCTCCTCTGTGTGTACCAGTCTTCGCTCACTAATCGCGTGCGTGCTCAGAGTCTTCAACGAGTTACGACGCAGAAAAGACAATGCCAGTAATCCAATGTATCACACTGAAGTCCGGTAGGTGGCAATACAGCTCTAAGCTGGATACTGGATGGTTTATTATAATGTTAGGTGTTTTCTTTCAGCTGAATGAGCCATGAGAAAAAGCTGGCGGAAAGTTACTGATGCTGTGCAGTAAGGACGATACCTTCACACAGTAACCCAGTGTAATCCCAATGTGAGTGACGTGGCTTTCCGTGATACTGTCCTATGTAGGGGGGCTTCACCTTGTTTGTGTGTGAACCCAGCGCTGAACAAGCGTTGCACGTTCCTGCGCTGTGGAGGTGTGGCTTCAGAGAGAAGTCTGATGAAAGGGGCTTGGACTTTTGAATTGTGTATTTTCAAAGTGTGACTTGTTCAAACTGTTTTTCCAGGATCCCCAACCCTACCTTTAATGTACCTTGTGTTTTCAAGAGCCAAAGAAAATCAATCTCACCCCAATTATTACCTTGAGCGTTCTCCTCTCAGGACAATCATACAAGTACTGGCTTCATGGTTGGCTTTGGAGAGATATTCAGCCTTGAACTGATCTACTAGGCCAGTGAGGACTTTATGGATGATGTGATGAACAACTAGAACAGGTGGGTAGCAACGCACTACATTTGCTCTGTTAGACTTATTTGAGTAACTTTTTGAAGAAACTGTACTTGTCAGAGTAGTTTTAATGCAGTATACCTTTTACTTTTACTTGAGTATATTTGTGAGGAAGAAATACTACTTTTACTCCGTTACGTTGAGCTACATTCCACTCGCTACTCGCTACTTATTTTTATTGATCCGTTCAATGCACGATCTGTTTGTTTTGTTATGTTGGAGAGACTTCCAACAGAGGCTCTATCACATGACTGCCTATCACCAATCAACCAAATGTAGCCACTAGTGACGTTTGACTCTGTTTCTTTTTGAGGAACCACATTGTGTTGAGCAGCAGATGTATTCTGGCTGTGAATAGGCTGCTGATGTCAGCCCTGGTATGTCACGGATAATAGTTGACGAGGTGTCCACTGATCAGGAATTAATGGATAACGTGGAGGCGTGAACCGTATGACGCGAAGCGTTACACACACGGAGTCACAGACAGATGAATACAAACACACACAAACGCACAGGCTACACACACACACCAGACTGTATGACACACAGTTTATGGAGAGTTCATGGACCTCTGTATGCAAGTATGTAACCTGTGTAAGGTATTGCGGCTGAATTTGCCACTGTAGTTAGCACTGTTGCCCCTCAGCAATGAGTTCAATGCCATGGCCTGGGCCTCTCTGGGTGGAGTCTGCATGTTCTCCCTGTGCCAGTGTGGCTTCTCTCTGGCTCCCACTGTCATGGTTTGTGTCTCTTGTCCCATGTTTTATTTTGAAGTTCAATCTTCCTCCTGTGATTACCTCATGTGTCTCACCTGTGTCTGATTGCACCACCTGTGTCTCGTTTCTCTCTGGTGTATTTCACCTCAGAGTTTTCCCATTGTCCTTTGATGGTTTGTCTGCGTTTGTCTCCAGTGCTTGTGCTCTTGTTTCCTGCCCAGTTTCCCCATGATTTAAATGATTTTTGCTGTACCTTATTAGTTTCTGTGCTGTGTCTGCCTTTGCCTCATCCAACCTAGAGTTCTCAACGGGCCTGAAAATTACAACCTGACTCAACCAGGTCTGCTGGTTTTTAAGTCCAGTCTGCCCGAATGCAGCCCGGCCCAAACCCCCCCACATGGTTTTCCTCATTATTACTTGAAGACTCAGGCTGGAGGATCCTGTTGAATTTCCCTGTGAATCCAATACCATTCCAATATATTTTCCAGACCTCTGTTTTCCCCGTCCTTCGAGAATCAATGGTGAATTCGCCTGCGGCAAGTTTACTTTTAACCAACTCCATCTTCTCCAGACTCCAGGTGCGAGTACGCACGCAGCAGCGCCCCCCCTCCATGAAGCAGGCAGCCAGATTTACTCTTCACCAGACGTGAACAGCGATGATTCACAACAAGCAACCTAGAATTTACAACCTGCAAGAAATATGTTTTATGAGGGGGAAAAAAGAGGAAACACAAGGCCCGACCCAAGTTATTTGCATATTTTTTTGGCCCAAACCCAAAAGTCTGGTCGGGTTTGTTGGGCTGGCCTGACCCGTTGAGAACTCTAATCCAAACTGACACCCACAGGGCAAAGATGTTGTAGGGGGATTGGAGTCTCTAGATTGCCTGTAGATGTGAATGTGAGTGTGTGTCTCTATGTCAACCCTATGACTGGTGACCTGTACCCCACCCTCACCCTGTGTCAGCTGAAATTGGCTACTCCACCTCCTCTGCACACACACACAGACTGTAAAAAAAAAAAAACTAAGCAGGTAACCATAATCATGTGTATGTTTATGTTTACGTGATCATAACCATAGCAAACTCTGAGCAGGGGCGAAAATCTCCCTCTCTCTCCTGTACAGTCCTTTGCAACTTGCCTTGCAGGGCTGAGCCCTCAGCATGTTCAAATGTTTTAAATTATGTGATTAAAAGTAATAAAAGTAGTTATAGCATTGTTCCGTATTAGTCCATATCCTACCTATATACAAGTTTTTGTATGTTCAACCAGTAATATCAACAAGGTATTAGGTGGAAGGTGGCAATGATACACCTTCTAGGACCACATCAAGAATCTGATCTGTCCTCTCTTTTTCCTCCCTGTCCTCTCTCTTTTTCCTCTGCTGTCTTCCTCTATTCCCTCACTCCCTTTCCTCCACTGTCCTCCTCTCTCTTCCTCTTTTTCCTCCCCTCTGTCTTCCTGTTTCCTCTTCTCTCCCCTGTCACTGCCACTATGTTACACACTTGTTCAAGCGTGTTAACAATCATTAGCTTTTAGCTTAACCAGTGTGCTGACAAAAAAAAAAAAAGAGGCTGATTTTGGACAAAGCAGGAGAAATGTCATTTTTTATGTTACAAGCGTGTGTGCTTGTTGAACAAGTGGTGTGATAAATGATCAACTTACTGGCTTTTACACATTGGTGTAGTTGGTTTCCTCACAATTCGTGCAGGCCTACTTAAAAGCTAACCCCTTTCCCAGGCCAAAAAAACAGTTTAAACTCCCTAACAATTGGCTTCTGACAGCAATGGGAAAGGGTCACCGACCCGCGTCGGACGACTCTGCAACTAACGTGGGTTTTAATTGGCTCAGCTCCAATCCACTTACACTGGGAACGTCAGACCCGGGTCAACCCGCTAATATAATTATGTGACAATGCATAGCGACTCTTTTCCATTTCAGCCATAAATTCCATTTGCCTGCCTCCATCAGTGCTTGCGTTTTGATAATTTTGAGGAGGGACACCATTGCAAAACAGGAAAAGACACTGACCACCACCTCACTAGCTTCCATGCTACATCGCTGTTTTCTGTCACACTCTGTCCCCAGACGTACTGTGTCAGAGGTGAACGGCCACGCAGCTTGCCAGCTGGAGATCAAACCCGGGTGTTTCTGACCAGTGGGAAAGGAGTCATATGCCGATTTTTAGCGCGTTGACCCGCTTTTAAAAAACCCTTGTCAACCCACTTACTTCAGTGGGAAAGCAGCATGTGACTTCCACTGAAACACAGAGCTCCTGGTAGCCCCGCCCATTGGAAAACAGCATGTGGACCAAACCACTTTGAGGAATAGGGGGGTCTTAATTTTTCAACAATTAAAAAACACATTTTTTTACGTTTATAGTTGGCACCGCCAAAACAGTTAATTAGAGGAATCTGTGGTGTTTATGGTGCTTATCATCTATACTTTCTCTCACTGTCTCTGTCTCTCTCTCTTACTCACTCACACACTCACACACCTGCGCACAGTTCTCAGGTCCGATTTTACTGAATATGTACAAAATTTTCAAATGTCACCATCGGTTTGACATTACATGTGTTGCTGGTGGATTTCTTCTCGAGGTTTCTTCAGATGATAAAGACCGTAAAATTTTCAAATGACACATTTGGCTATTGTTTGGCTGTTTTGCTTTTATTCTTCACCTATTGCTTCAGCTATCTTTAACACTGCTTCAGGTGTCAGTTTCCAATGTATTTTAGCAGACTACAACTCTTAAGCATGTTCAGTTTTTGTGTGTTTATACCAACAACATAGAAAGATGGTAAAGACCTGCTGTTATATACAGCTCTGGAAAAAATTAAGAGACCACTCCAAATTTTTCTTATATCAGCATCTCTACATGTATGGCAGCCATTCCATTCCAGTGTCTATTGAATTCCAACACAATCACACATCATTCTACTTTATGAGGCACTAATTAGGTGTCATCTGAACCAAATCATGGACGAGGACGAGTATAAAAACCACTGCAGTGATTAGAAATCCTGTGTAATCTGTCTAAAGACTGGCCCAGACTGAAAGACATTAATTACTCAGTTAAAAATGAAATCACAAAACCAAAACTGGCATACAGGGACAAATTAGAGAGAGACTTCAGTACCATGAACACCAGGCAGGCCTTCCAGAAAGCGAGGACACTTAATGGTACTACATTCTTCTAGTTGTCAGCCCACAACTGGACTCACACCAGTTCGCATATAAGAAAAAGAGGAGGATGGAGGACGGGGTTGCATGCTTACTCCATACCCTTCTTCAACATCTGGACAATCCCGGACACTTTGCCAGGGTGAATTTCATTGATTTCAGTTCCGCTTTTAATACCATCCACTTAATACACAACTTTCTGAGTGACAGGCCTCAGGTTGTCAGACTGTGCTCTACCACATTCGTTTTCATTATAATAAATACAGGTGCACCACAAGGCTGTGTTCTGAGTCCATTCTTGTACACACTTTACACAAATGACTGTCTCAGCCCATCCCCTATAACCAAATATCTCAAAAACTCAGACACTGCCATTTTGGCTTTCCTTTCAGACCAGGACTCAGTCACCAAATAAAAACAATCTGTTGCCCACTTTTTCCAGTGGTGGAAGGACAATCATCTCCTCTTCAATGTCACCAAAACCAAGAACTCATTTTTGACAACCGTAAAAACATCACTCCTCACGAACCCATATACATTGACAGCCAGCCAGAGATTGTGGACAGTTTCAGATACCTGGGGATCACACTTAACAATAAACTGAACTTTAATCAACACACCTCCAATATCATCAAGTGCTGCCAGCAAAAAACCCACATCATCCATAAACTCAGATCCCTGTTCATCAAGCCACCACTTCTGCTTCTTCTGTACCGCAGCATTATCCAGTCTATCCTTCTGTACTGTGCAACCTGCTATTTCACCATGCTGCCCCTCAATAACAACAATAAACTTCTCAGAGTCACTCACATGCTCAAAAATAATTGCCCTTCCAACTCCCAGTCTGCCAGTCCACATTAACACTGCCATCATCCGCAAATCACTGCTCATAGCCCATCTATTCCACCAATGTTGATTTCTGAACACTTGATAAGTAAAAGAAAAATTGTGTTTTGTTGTTTAAAAATGAATATGAACTTCTTTGCATTATTCCAGGTCTGAAAACACTATCTTTTTTGTTCTTTCTTGTTCTTTTTATTTTTGAATTTGTCAGTAGTTTATAGAATGAAACAAAAGTGTTTTTAACTCAAACATACCTATAAGTAGTAAAACCAGAGAAACTGATCATTTTGAAGTGGCCTCTTAATTTTTTCCAGAGCTGTTTTTGTGTCATAACACCTTGTAGCAACCCAAAACGTAATAACTGCCAATAACGTAATAAATTTGGCCATTTTAAATGTAATAAAGCCAATAATGTAATAACTTGCCAATGATGTAATAAAAGTTTTGAGCCAATAACATAATAACATTTTTCCAATAATGTAAGTTATTACATTATTGGCTGCTTATTACATTATTGGCCGAGTATTAAAAAACCCCTTGAAAATGGTGCCAATAATGTAATAATACATAAATATGACTGCAGTTCTTGGAAATAATGTTTTTTTTGTTTTTTGGGTTTTTTTTTGCAGTTTTTGTACAGTGTGCGACTCAAAAATATGTGTAGTGGATGGCATAGTTGTCATATTTCTCTCGCTCTCTCTCTCCCCTTCATTAGGTTTTTTTTTTGTTTAACTGTGTGCTCTTTCTCCTCTTTAGCCAAATAAATATTCAGACAGTTTCTCATGTGTACCATTTATATGAAATCAGTGTCTCTTTGAGGATGTTTAGGTGTCAGGTGAATCCACCATATTTTTATTTTTATCATGCTTTATTTCATAGACTGTATATAAAAGGTCCCTGTCAGTGTCAGTGTGAGTGCCGGTGCGAGTGGGCTACAGTGTTGGCACGTATGCATGTAATTTCGGAACGTAACTGTTATGTTGTGAGTGATCCCCTGATATCCTTGTTTGTGTTGCAGGAAAAATGAAATATAAAACACCATCGTATCATCATATCTTAAGAGGTGTAACTCTAACACTCTTTAATTCCTTTTCCTACACTGCCACCTGCCACATGCAACTGCACAAGATTTACTGATATATCTGATACGATACAACTGTGTACATATGTTGCTAACAATTCTTCTGTTGTTATGCTCACTTAATGTTTAGATCTTCCTTACATGTACTATACGCAATTATGAAGTGGGATTCCAACTAAATTAAGAGTGTTTACTGTAGTAGCTAAATCAGAGAATTATTTACCTTTTTACATATAGACCCATTTACAGCCTACGTCATCGAAAACCTGCGCGCACAGTTTGGTAACAGAAGTACTATTTTGCCACAGCCACTTCAACGAGCAAGCAAGCAGGACTAGATTTTGACGTTAAATAATACCCTCAACAGCATCAAAATGTCGGGTTGTTGTGTGTGCGGTTGTCAAAATCGCCACATATACCCACTACACACAAAAACAGCACTGTCCATGAACTGGGCTCTACAACCACTGATGGGCATATCATAGGGTGACCAAACGTCCTCCTTTGGCCCAGACATGTCCACTTTTCACATCCTGTCCGGGCATCCAGGGGGCTTTGATAACTTCATGAAAATGTCCGGTGTTCACTGTTTTTCATAGGACCATTAAGTGTATACATAAAATTGACTGGGGCTTTGCACACAATACAATGGTACTTAGTTGCGTGACGTAATTCCCTGCCCTGTGCCCCTGTGAGCGGCTCTGTGTTGCGCACACACCGGGCAAACACACAGTGACAGGGAGGGAGCAGAGCAGACAGTGGAGCAGCATTGCACACAAAATGCTGAAGTGTAAGTGCAGCTTCACAGATGAACTGCAAAAAATTTTTCCCACATACCGTCCCGGTCAGGACAAGTGGGAGGTGGAGTGGACCATGCGCAAAGCTGGCACATATGTCTCAGTGTCTAACAAATGTGAGATCGCAAAACTCACATGGATACGGAAAAACATAAAAAATCTGTGCGAGGTGAGAGTTCTTCTGCAAAGTTGACTGAGTTCTTTGTTAGACCTGGGAAAACAGAGGATGCTGTAAATGCAATGGAAGGTGCAATGGCAAACACCACAACAGCTACAGGTCCATGGATTGCACCAGTACCTTGCTTCAAGGCAAGGCAAGGCAAGGCAAGGCAATTTTATTTGTATAGCCCATTTTTACAAGCAGTTCGTCTCAAAGGGCTCCAGTCAGAGACTGAAACACCCTTGCTGCAGGAAGGAGCGCTTTCGCAGGTTATTCATCCCAACAGCAGTTAGACTCTACAACGCATCATGATGCGAGTCACTCGGACAATTCACACACTCAACACAGTGCACCCCCCACGCACATATTTATATTACATACATCTACAGCCGACCCACACACATTTATTTATCTATTTATCTAAATACCTCCACAACCCTTCACCTGAAACTGCATACCGTGTAGGCTTTGGTATAATTACATAGTGTACATAGTGTTGTATAGTGCATATATTGTTTTTCTATTTTTTGTTGATATATTTATGATACTTTTTAATTGCTGTTTCTGTCTCTTCTGTACTGAGCTGTGGTAACGCACAAATTTCCCCGTCGTGGGACCAATAAAGTACTATCTTATCTTATTTTACTCTGTGTTGTAAACTGTCCTCTTGTCTGTATACAACATCTATTGCACGTCTGCCCGCCCTGGGTGAGGGATCCCTCCTCTGTTGCTCACCCTGAGGTTTCTCCGATTTTTTCCCTGTTAAAGGGTTTTCTTGGGAGTTTTTCCTCAGTCGATGTGAGGGTCTAAGGG
>OMNW01035235.1:12451-43359 GCA_900303245.1 Selene dorsalis | reverse complement strand
AGTCAGCAGAGGTTTGGAGCCACAGACAATGAATTAATCACACTGAATTTTTCCCTAGAGTGTTCATCAGTCAGTTTGCATATGTGTGTGTCATGCACTGTTTGTGTGTGTGTGGGTGGGAGATGGTGATAATCGTGAGAACCAGAGTTGCAGTCCCAGGGGAGATGAACTTGATCTTTGCTGGAAAAGGAATAGTTCTGCAGTTACAGAGTGTATGTAAACACACACACACACACACACACACACACACACACACACACACACACACACACACACACACATACCTACAGTGTACAGTATCCTACCATGATCCAAAGTTTCTGATCCTCTTAGATGCAACCGATCCTATTAATGTACGGAATGTGCTGTAATGGGCTTTTATAACTAAGCATGCGTTGTGACGTGAAAACTTATGTTCCCCATGCAATACACTCACACACACAGGAACATGTGAACCATATGATAAACAAGTGTGTGAAAGGAAAGAATCTGAGTACCAGAGAGAAAGAAAAGAGAGAGAACAGAAAACTGACAACAATGTCCTCTCTGATCAGACCCTGTGAATCCCTATCCCTTGCATTCAGCTCATTACACACACACACACACACACACACACACAGGGTTCTGTCATATCTGATTAGAGGCCATCAGAGTGCCACATTCAGGTTCATTGATAGCTCCACAATACCAGAAAAAATACTTGCCCCTTGTTCTGCACTTGGCACAGACAGCAGAGCTGCAGAGGAAAAGAAGAGAGAATGGCAGCCCTACAGTGATGTAATGTAATGTTGTCTCACTAAATGTTTTCTTCCTGGGGATTTTAAAATCCACAGATCCTCTTATTTATCTGTGGCATGAACCACACAGTGAAAGATCAGTCATGCAGACATTCAAGGTGACTATGAGTTTGGATTTCAATAAAAGAGGGATAGGAAGGCCAGAGAAGTGTATTACGTAAAAGCAAAGACTGGAACAAATGACTTTAAATATTATAAACAATAAGGCACAGAGAAAAAAGAAATGCAAAGAAAATATGTGAAACAGGTTTTTTTATGCTTAAGAGAGTTCTGATGTCCTGCACTGCCGACCTGACCCACAACAGGAAAACACACCGACATTCCTGTTATGTGGGTTGTGATGGTGAGTGCGCACGCACACATACACACACACACACACAGGTTGACAGCTCCTTAATATCAGTGTCCTGGTTAGCTATGTCTGTACAATATGTGACTCTTGAAATTAAGGCTGGGGGGGTTTGCTTCCCATGTTAGCAGAGATCACACCCCAGCAGCACTCACCACCGTGACACTCTCAAGATTTTCTAGTTTTCTAGTTAAAGCTTAATATGTCTTATATTGCTGTAAACTCATATCAAGTTATTTATTTGATTCAACAAATGAACCTTGTCTCCTATTAATCAACCAGTACTGCCTCTGTGTCATCAGATACACTTAGTTATGATGGAGGGAACTTACATCTCTTAACATGAACCTGATGAATCCTTACCATTAGCCTATAGTTAACTGTAACATACAGGAGTAATCAGATGAGATGTGGAAGTTCATGCGAATGAATCCACTTGTGTGTCAAACCTGGATCACCAACTTGATGAAGCTGGTATTTGCATCAGACTATAGAGGTCTCAAGTTCATTTGGTTTCAGTTGTCATTTGGTTTTTGTGATTTTATTAGATGTAAATTTGTGAAGGAATTTACACCAGTAATGCAAAATATCATTCCATTGGATTATTATACGTAACGACACGGCCCTGTCCTGTGGAGACCTTTCTTGTTGTAGTTTACATTGTTCTCACATGCTGCATATTTCTAAATTATGTTGTGTATACACTAGCCCTGAGGCCATGTGTTATTCCACCAGCGGAGTACTGTTTGTTCTCTGCTTACAGTAGCTGTCATTCCTATGACTTGTTGAGCAACTTGGTTGGATGTTTCACCAAAGACGTATTTCCTCTGTGAACTTCTCTCCTCCAGCCTCTGTTAGATGAGCTTGAGAAGATGATGCAGCCCTGCAATAGTTCCTCAGAGAAGCTGCAGGTCAGAGAACATTACATTACCTGACACTCACGCAAGTTTGCGTTAAAAAAAAGAAGAAGAAGAAGAAGAAGAAGAAGAAGAAGAAGAAGAAGAAGAAGAAGAAGAAGAGAAAAACGTCCCAGAGTCCTGAGTCCAAGTGAAGCAGAGTCTGTGCAGAGGAATTTACAGCTTCCTGGCAGAGGAGACAGAACAGTAACTGTGGATATCTTAGTTTTAGCACCTGTTTCTTCAAAGCTGCAAGTTGCACTTTAAAGAAACACGTTTAGCAAAACCCTTTGTCATGGGAAGTTTAGCATTTCAAAATCAGATAGTTGCACTTTGTTTGAATGTGGAGAGGAAGTCTTTATCTCAGTGAGGCTTCTTTCTCAGAAGATATTTACTACAGATACTCAGCCAACAGTTAAATCTCCAGACAAAAAAACAGCGCAGACATTAGAAAATAGTGATTTCATACCAGATGTCTGGTCATTGGGCCTTTTTTCTATTACATGTAGTTACCAACATTTTTCAATAGGGTTTACTTTTTCAAAACTCTTCATACAGATCTCATTTGGCCACAATATCATATCAGCATTACAGTTAATTAATGTCCTCTCTGAAATCCAACAATGATCAGTTTAGATATCCAGATGTTCATTGCATCCAAGAGAGAGGTCTGTCAGGCATTTCCTCACCTGGCACAAGCTTTTCATAAAGGTCATCAAGGAGTGAAATGAGGTACTCAGTGCTCCGTTAATAGAGGATCGTAGGATGTTGCCGCCCGTCTGGCCTGATTGTTTCCAATTAGATTTCCTTCCTCAGCAGCCGAGTGGAAACCAGCCTCATCCTCAGAGGTGAATCTGTGGAGTGGTCACTTCATGGCTCACTAAAACAAACCTGCAAAGTTATGTTAGAGTTATATCATCAGTTATACCATCACAGTAGTTCATACATAAATGTGGTTGTATGTGTGCAGGGTACCCTTCGCAGCTTTTCTGAACTGCTGCACACGATCACAGTTCCTCATGAAGAAGACGGTGCACATTTCCTCCATCCTGATTTTACATAACTGAGTTCACCAGCAACATGTTTACATTGCAAACATCTCCTAATGTTTCGTTGTCTGCCAACAACTCGACTGTTAGTGTCCATATCAGTGACTGCAGATTCCTCTTCAGTCATGAAAATCCCGCTTCTGTCTCTGTGGCCGGCCCTTTGAGACAAACTGTTTGTAAAAACGGTCTATACAAATAACATTGCCTTGCATTGACTGTTACAAATGCAAAAGCAACCAGACAAAAATGATCATTTTACAGAATTTTTGAAATAGTAAAGTCAGACATTCTTGTGCGTCCTTCAACACAACAAAAGATGATCCACTGTTGACTTCACACTGCTGTTGTGCACAATCAGAGTTGAGAACTAACTGTGTGGTAATAATTGTAAAGAACAATCACTTGGGGGTTTTGGTAAACTAGTGTGATAAACTGGATTGTGTCATGTTGCTGCAGTTCAACCTGGAGGGGCAGCTGTGTTACCTTCCTCTGTCGTCTTCTTCTTCTGCTTCACTTTCTCCTGATTGCTTTCCTGCCTGTGCAGAATTAATAGAGCGTTGCTACTGAAAGCAGCAGGGATGTGTGTGTGTGTGTGTGATGATGAGGCCGAATGAGTAAACAAATAACACAGCTGACTTACAAAGACACACCTGTGGCCCTACATTCAAATGTAGCGTGTGTTTATGTGAGTGTGCGTGTGTGTTCATCTGGACGTATAAAATGTGGTTTCGTAACATCTCCAGATGTGTTTTTTCCTGTAAGCTGGGATTGAGAGATTTACTGCTGATTAAATAGCCTGCACAGCACACTCACACTCACAAACACACACACAGATGCACACACACATACGCACATGCACACACACATAGCAACCATCTCACAATATATGGCAATGTGAGAAATGGTGCAAATGTAGTTAATGGTTAGTGGTCTGAGGTATCCTTTTGTGGTAGTACAGACAAGTGACATCACTGGTGACCATAGTAACGCAGACAGTTGCCACAGTAACGATGAGGCAAACTAAAATTCAGACAACGTGATGTGGATTAGAGAACCGTAAATCCCCCAAGAATGACCATCACACACACACACGCACACACACACACACACACGCACGCATACACAGAGTTCAGTACACAGTAATTTATTAACTAGCATTACCTGAGCTTTCTTTCTTTCTTTCTTATTTTCTTTCTTTCTTTCTTTCTTTCTTTCTTTCTTTCTTTCTTTCTTTCTTTCTTTCTTTCTTTCTTTCTTTCTTTCTTTCTTTCTTTCTTTCTTTCTTTCTTTCTTTCTTTCTTTCTTTCTCAGGTTCATGAATTGCAGGGTGCCAGCCAGTAGGAGATACCAGCCCACTGAATATGAACATGCAGCAAACTGTGCCACACACGGGGTGAGTCAAACAAATACACACAGACAGGAACATACACACACACACACACACACCTTCAGAGTAAAACCAATGGTGGCAGTTTTGCTGGTTTACTCTACTGTTCCAGACTCTGTGTAATGAGTTTGCGCGTTAAGAGAAACCTCTGAAAAGATGGAGAGGATTGTGAGGAAAGAGGTGGAACAGGGAGGATTTTTGGCTCTGTGATGGAGACAGTGGGCGATAATCTGTGATTCAGCCTGTAGCTTTCTCTAATCTGCTGTAATCCCAAAGCACTGCCGCCTCTGAGAGAACAAGACAGAGAGTGAATGAAGCAGACAAGAGGAAAATAGAAGCACAACATGGCCATAATGACTGTAAAGCCTCAAACGGGACAGGGCTTTCTATAGTCAGTTGTTTATGATATGTTTCCATTCATTTACTCCCTGCTGCTACGCTGTCTGCTTGAGTGTTATTATGCAGGACAGTGTGCAGAATCAGTTCAAGTGATCGTTTTGCCACTAGAGTCATTTAAGCATTGAAATATGAAACTCCCTCTAGCAGCAGGTTAGAAACAGGGAAAAGCAAGTCTGGCTCTGTTCAAAGATAATAAAATCCTCATGGCAGTGATCTGCACTATCTCTTGAGGTATGTCGGTTGTCAAGAACATACCGGAAAACATGGCTGAAGAGAAGCTCATTCTTTGGTGCACTGTTTGTACCTGCGCATTGCTGTTTCGTCTATTTCACACACTATCTGTTAAGGTGGCATCCTGCCACAGTCATTGGCAGCCTAAAACCAAACATGGACAAGCTACTGTCAGCTACACCAGGCAGGAGAGTAACCATGGTTAGGGCTCAGATTAGGCCTTTAGGGTTAAAGCCCAACACTGATTTTTGTCATTTTCATAGCAGAATAAAATCAAAATCATCAAAAATGATCTCTGAAGCAAATTGATAATATATTGTTTTACAACTAAGAACATTTTATTATGCTATTTTTTAAATCTCCAGTAAAACATACACTATATGCAACCTATCACCTCTCCCCAGGACATGGCCATTGCTCTGTTTCCTGGCCAGGTTTAATAATTTCCTGGATTTTTTTTTGTCACCAAAAAAGTTACTGAAATAGCCTAATAACCTTAGGTAAGACAAACTAAGCTAAACTAAACTAAGATGAGCTAAGATAAGATAAGATGAGATGAGATGAGATGAGATGAGATGAGATGAGATGAGATGAGATGAGATGAGATGAGATGAGATGAGATGAGCAAATGCTTGTGGTGATAGCTATACAAACATGTCAGCAATGTCAATCTTCCCCATGAAAGAGAATGAATATTTGTTGTCCAGCAACTGGACATAAATTGTCCAGCTGCTACTTTGATGTACATTGCACCTATGGTTCATGGATTCTAGGAAAAGGAAATAGAGAAACAAATGCTTGGTAACAACTGCTCAAGTGGAGCAGTTGTTACCCTGAAGTACAGAGTCAACAATATTACACACATGATTGATCTGGTGGCTAAACCATTAAACAATCATGAAAAGTAACTATTAAAGTGTTAGAAAATGTCAAATACTGTGTGCACTGTGAAGAAGTGACAACAGTGAGGTGAATCTACGGTCGTGTGTTTCTCTGATCCTCTCTAGTTGTGGATCCTTCCTAGTCTGGTGGGCGGGTCGGTGCTCTACTTCTTGTCAGTGGACCAATGGCATCGTGTTGCAGCCTGGCTCTATGGGAGTGGTCTCACAGGCCTGTTCATCACCTCAACACTCTTTCACACCGCTGCATGGAAAATCAGCCACCTCCGGTTCGTATGTGTGCGTGTGTGTGTAGCTTTAAATGCTTGTAGGGATTTAACAGATGTGCATGGTTGTCCTTATGTGTAGACTTTTACTTCACACTCAGACATACAGTTTGCTAATTATGACAGTGCCAGAAGGCCAAAGACCAAACAACAGATGTGGTGTGGTGATGAAAATATTTCACATCATCTTCGTTTCACACCCTCTGAAAACAGGTCACTCTTAAACAGAGAGTCAAACACAGTCCGATTAACATGAACTCTTCATCTCCACATCCTATCTGTAGTAAAGGAAGTTATTTGACAGTGAGTCATACTTGGGCCTACGCTCATGGTCCAGTCCTTTTCTTGTTCTTACTTTGGATAATTTTTAAACAGGCTTTGAAGAACTGGAAAATCCAGACTGACCTTCCAGTCATTAACAATCCAACTAAGTTAAATTGGTTGTCCTTATAACAACAGGGCTCAGGATTTCTATGACACAGGTCTTACAGTTAAGTATAAATCCAAGTGTTATTGACTTGCATGTCACAAGGAAATGAAAAGTAATTATTCTTCCAGCTCCTCCTCCAGCTTTTCACACACTTGACGAACACAACAAACACAGTGTGACACATGCTGAACCAAGTGGTCAGGAGCTGAGGTTTGAATTTGTGAATGTGAGTCTATGTGGATTTAAACAAGCAGATTTCCCCTTCCAAAAGCCCCAGTGCTCTGCAAAGAATCTTAAGTGGTTTAATTCCCTGCTTGGGAATGTTTTTAACGTCTGGGCAGTAAATATTTTGGATGATGAACAGTTGATGAGTTTTTTTTTTTACCACCAAACTAAATAAAGTTGATTATGTCTAGAAATGATCTGTTTGATCTTCTTCTCTGTGTCTTTGTAGGAAGCTGGAGCAGCGTTTCCACATGTGTGACAGAATGGCCATCTACTTCTTCATCGCTGCTTCCTACTCTCCCTGGTGGGTCAAATGATTTCAGCCAACAAATTACATACTGACTGACTGGCAACAATCCCGGTGAATAAGATCATAGTTAACAATGATGTACGTGGGATGTGTTTCCCCAGGTTGATGCTCAGGGAGCTGGGGCCCTGGGCGTGCCATATGCGCTGGCTGATCTGGGTCATGGCTTGTATAGGATCTGTGTATGTCTTCTTTTTCCATGAGAGGTAACACAGTCTCCTTCTGTCTCTCTGCTCTGTGTCCTGGGTTAACACAATTAACCTGAAACCAAACCCCCTGTCCTCAAGTGTTTACAGGAAGCGCTGCACCGCTGTTTGAAGCAGAAACAATGACATAGAGAATTGGAGGTATTATCTTTTCATGTCTCAGTTTTCTACCTGCAGGTACAAGCTGGTAGAGTTGGTTGGATATGTGGCCATGGGGGCTGTTCCTGCTTTGGTCATCCTGTCCATGGTGAGAACAAATCACAAACTATAATAACGATCACAGGCATCAAACACTGCAACAGGTTTCCGGCTACTGTGCAGAAACCAGACAGGATCTAAAAGCCAAACCAGACGTTTTGTTTATTTTATTATATTATTATATTACCTAAAGAGTCAAAGTAATAGATGGGGTTATTTAACATGGGGCTGTGTGAGGTATCTATAGCTGGTGCTTTACCTGCAGAGGATGAGTGTGCTCCCAGTTTGGAGAAGCAGACAGGAAGGCAGGAAGCAGGAAGAGGAGACAAAGCACAGCTGAAAAAATGTTTTAGCCATTTAAACAATGCCAGCATGCCATCATCAGATGAAATGTGTACTATCTTTTGAATATTCTCACAGCTTTATCTTGCTGTCAAACAGCTCTTTGGGACAGGTGTATTACTAGGCACAAGCACACCTACAGCACAGACTGTGTTACTCCGCAAATCAGCTGAGTCAGGAAGAGTTAAACATGAGCGCATCAGAATCAACCAATCAAATCTGCAGATCAACTGACCAACGGCATCACGGCTACTAGTATCACTAACGCTTCAAATTTGGCACAAACATTCACAGGGATTTAAGGAGGAACTGACTAGGTTTTAGTTGTTTAAAGGTCATAGGTCAAGCTCACTGTGGCCACAGAACATATGTTTTTCACCTTAACTCAAGAATTTGTTTCACACAAATGGTTAATATTTTATATGGCTCAGGGGTGGAGCCTGAAAACTAGTCTTGATTGGGTGAGATTTAGAAACAACAGGGCTGTAATGTAAACCTGTAAAGCTAAAATGCTTTATTGGATGTGATCTCTCTGCGCTTTGTCCTCCATCCTTTACCAACTCTTTTACAGGTAGAGCGTGCAGGTGTGTGTGAACTGGCTGTGGGAGGAGTCTTCTACGTGGTGGGCGTGGTCTTCTTTAAGAGCGATGGACTCGTCCCTTTCGCTCATGCCATCTGGCATCTGTTTGTCGCTGCTGGAGCA
This sequence comes from Selene dorsalis, assembly GCA_900303245.1. Lineage (NCBI taxonomy): Eukaryota > Metazoa > Chordata > Actinopteri > Carangiformes > Carangidae > Selene > Selene dorsalis. The sequence continues at coordinate 34,675 of OMNW01035235.1, read as the reverse complement.
GGTATTCATTATTACGCCATCTGGAGGTACCTTTACTTACCTGCACAGCTGCTGCAGACGGCCAGGTGACCAGGTGGAGATCACACCACAGCAGCATACATGACCAAGAAAAGTGTATTTTAGTCATGAGATCAGTTTTCTGAAACAGCTAACCTGATGACTGAGCATACACCCTGATGAGGATGTGGGACCAAAACCCCTTTACTGTCTTTTAATAAGCCAAACATGTGATGACTGATAATAAGGTATGATTACTTTATACTGCTGTGTGAAACCAGTTATCACAAACACATCCTTACTGTACTGATTATGCTGGTTGCACATGGATGCCAGTCTGTAGAGAAAACCAAGAAGGAGGTGTTTGTACAGGTACACGTAAATGTGCCAGAAGGTTTAAATGACCATCAAAAGTATAGTTTTGCATTTTGGAGAATATATATTAATATGTTTTCTCAGTGTTTTGATTGATACCACTCTTTTGACTCTATGCTCAATAAGAGGCTACAGCTGGCAGCCAGTTAGCGTAGCTTAGCAGAAAACCTGTAAACAATGAGAACACAGCTGGCCTGTGTCTGTCTATAGGTAACAAAACTCAAGCTACACCTAAAGTTAGATATAGCTCATTTGTTTAATCTGCACAAAAGCTGAGGTATGAAAATGACACAAAGCAGTTTTATATGAGGACCTGGAGCCTCGTCACCACTGAGGTTGTCAGGCGATAGAGACTCTTACGGCTTTACAAGAACACAAATGAGTGTTTCCCTAAATGTCAGACTCTTCAACTGAACTGAAAACATATTGTCTGTGACAACACCTCCTCTGTTATCCTACACTTGTAAACTCCACCGTTGCTATAATCCAACCACAAGTGATGTGCCAAAACTTCCCAGAAAAACATTCCTTTACAGTGGTGCTAAACCCAGTTTAGATAGTTGAACTCAGTGTCATAATTGAAGTGTCTTTATTTGACTTTTATCCAGTTTCTGCGACAATATCTTCAAGATGAAAATGTAAAGGAAAAGTTAGGTGGAGTTTTGGGCCAGTACATTGCTTCTCCCTCTGAGGACATTGTAAAGAAGTGTAAATTCTCACTTTGCAGCATCTTTTCTCTACTAGTCCTGGGTTCTCAAAGGCTGATTTAGACTTTATTATACAATCTGTTGACAGACCAAATGACCCCATGTAATGTTGATTAAAACTCAAATAGTTTGACCATGTTTAGTCAAAAATAACAGTAAGCTAAGTTGTGATTTGTATTTATCATGAATCACAAAACAGATTCTCATGCGTTACCATAAAGAGTCGTAAAAAACACTGATGACTGATGCATTCTGGGTCTAAAGTTAAATTCACATAGAACATGGAGCCTGTCTGCACTGATTGTCTTTTTTAGAGGACCATGATTGCCAATTGTTTTAAATGATGCACTCTTATCCTGAAGCACTTTTTATACTAACAGCAGTGACGATTCAAGTAGAATTTTCCTGTATATGACAGAAATAATGCACCAGAATTGAATACATGCTGATTATATATGCAAAGTTCCATTTTTATTTTCATAGCTTTGATTTTTATACTTAATTGAAACATTTCATAGGTCACACTTTGAGGTCTTTCCTAATCTTTAGTAAAAAACAAATTCTGTTTTAACAGAGCACTTACTCAGGAAGTGAGGATTTCTTTGTTTTGTTTTTTTAAATCAGATGATCTATTTTGTAAAATTTTATGTCTGTAAAATCACTGTATTAAAGAAACACTATTGTACACAGTGAGGATTTGTGTATTTTGTGGCTGTCAAATATGCTTAATGACTTTATATCATCTATGTACAAAACCAAAAAAGCTGAACACTGATATATGATAAAGTGACAGAGCAAAATGATTATGTATCGTGTTCGTGTGTGTGTGTGTCACTGTGAGTGTGTGAGGCTGGTTAGCGTTCGCAGTTGCAGTGGCATGGACACGTTGGTGTCTCGGTGCCACTGTGGTGTGGTGACGTGTGGAGGCGGAGTCAGGACACTCTGAGCCACGCCGGGGGTCTTCAGCAACGACCACAACTCCTCCCCTCGTGTTACTATGGCAACAAGATCTTCCTCATCTGAACACCAGGCTACTGAACCCCCTCTAGCTACCGTTCTTAGCTTGGAGAGGAACAGAGACACCCTACAACAGACAAAAACACAAATTCACAACATTACACATGTCTGTAAAGATGACAAAAGAAAATGAAAACTGTGTTTCCCTGCCAGTCACCTGGGGATAAGGTCATGTGACCGTGACGCCAGCTTAGCCAGAGCACTCATTAGTGTGGTGACGACTCTCGGGGCAGGGCAAGACGCACCAGGTGGTGGGGCAGATGACGTTATCTCAAACAGCACCGCCTCCAACGCCTCGAAACAGGAAGTGATGAGCCTCACAGAGCAGCGAGAGTCACATGACACAGAGAGGTACTCTCCGAGCACCCACACCTGAAAGCCCAGTGAAATATTATTTTGACTTTAGGTTTAGTGGGATGTTTTAAGAATATTTCAATACAGCAGAAGTTAAAGACAGATGAGGCAGGATCCAAAGAACGTGATTGAAAAACACACACTGTCATTACCCAGTGTGTGTAGATTTCTTCTTTGTTGTAGACGTTGGCTGTGGTTCCAGCAAATTCCAGCAGCTCGTGAGACTGGTCCACTACCAGAGAGGGGTGGAGCTTGCACAGCCTGAGCAGGTGGCAGCTAAACACCCTGAAGAAACAGATAAAGAGAGGGACAGAGTGAGAGAAGAGACAGTGAAGAACCTCTAAGGTGGCCAACGGCAGGTTAAAACTTCAGCTCCACAGTGTGTATGCAGCTGTACCTGTGTATCTCTTTGATGTATGTGGGGATTTTGAAGAGGAGGCTGCTTCTCTCCAGCATCACCAGGATCAAATGGGCCAAAAGCTTCTCGTCGGCTACCTGCAGACAACACGACCCACACAACCATGATTCAGTTTTTAAAAAATGAAACTAAACATCCAGTGTTTTCATGTGCAGTAGCTGCTAGAAGATTTTTAATCTCTTCACCGTAACGACTGTGTTGAAAAAAATGTGCAACAGCACAGGGACGGTCTGGGCGCACTGAACAACTCTCGGCCAATCGGCTGCCTCCGCCAGCAGCTCATGGAGCGTGCTTAGTCTGTCAATTGTGTCACCTGTGGAGCGAGAAAGCACAGTGATTTCACCAGCTGTGTTTTCTAAAATAAAAGCCAGAAATGACCAGTGGAACAGCCTTAACCAGAAACTGTGGCAACAAGTTGACCACAGTGAAAAGGCACCAATAATATAATATAATATAATGTAATGTAATATAATACATGATAATAGAATAAAGGGTTAGCAGCAGAAGTTTAACATACAGACAAGACACCAGTGCTGCTCCTCTTGTAGTGAGACTCAACTTCAAGTGCACCTAACTCTCAGCAAGAAAGTGAGAGAGCACACTGAAGCTTTAAAGTGTGTAACTGTGATTACCTGATCCTGCCTCTGCTCGGAGCAGGTAGAGGAAAAGTCCTCTGAAGGAAGTGCTTCGAAAAGCATCCAGTGACAGGAGGCCCCGCCCACCTGGTTCAGAGATGGGCGAGCAAACTGACCTGCAGCACACACAGAATGAGATGTTGGTAAAAGATGTAAACACAATGTTGCTAAATTAGAGTGGTCGGCAGTTTTTGAGACTTTAGCTCTTGTGTGTGTGTGTGCACCTGAGCTGCAGGACCAGTGTAGCAGACAAACAGGGCAGGTCCAGCAGTGTGTGCAGCAGCTCCACTGCAGTTTCCGCTGTCACCAGAGAGGGCAGCAGGTCCACAAAGTCATCCACCACTGCTGGGCTGTCCCACGCTAAGAACTGCAGACACAGAGCGAGTGTCAGCAAAAATCTCACACTTGTGACAAGTTCACAACATATATATTTTGAGTATAGAAATGTCTGTTTTTGACCTTCAGCAGGTTTGGGAAGGAGCGGGTGTACTGTGGGACTCGGAGCTGCAGGCTCTCCAGGTTCAGTCGTAGGAAGCGCAGAAGCTCATGAGCCAGGAAGGGGTCGTTGAAAAGTTCAGCAGGGAACCGGCCAAACACCAGCTTCCACACACTGTCACAGTCCACTGCTGCCATCTCTCCTACACAGGTTCACACGTTTAGCCATTTTAAAACTGAAACCAATCTAGCATGCACACACACAGGTAAATGCTGATGCATGTACACACCGTGGTTGAGGTAGAACTGTGCAATGGGCAGCAGGACTCTGGCAAATGTCAGGTCTGAGCTAAGCCGGCCAAAGAGCGCCTTAACACACGGGAACGTTCGGTAGACCAGCGAGGCGTCCTCAACACACACACAGTCCAGGATACACACCGCCTCCACCAGACACTGGGAGAGGACATGGGATAAAACACAATAAGGACACTGGTCTAAAATGTGGTTTAAAAAGTGGGTGAGCCTCTGAAACAATCCTCCCTTAAGCAGTTTCATCTGTTTCTTTAATTTTTACTGAATATTTGTGGCTAGTGATTTTTCCAGATTTGTATTTGGCTGTTCTGTGTGTGGGTGTGGTGTGAAACAGTAAAAGCAGGAGGAAACAGCACCGTTTCTTCTCAAATTAAAAAGTGGTGAACCACTGTGTTCTTGACTCAAAACACTTTTTTTTAAACAACTTTCTCTATAATTCTGAGCAACAAAAATCCAGATGTACTGTTTTCTACTAGAAGTAAGAATAAGAGGCAGTGCAGATAATCACTGGATGAGTTCTAAGAAAGGAAAGGAAAGATGACCTTGCTTTAGTAACAAGTGCTTTGTGTTATAAACATGCAGTGGATCAGACTAGAAGGACATGCAGGACACTGAACCAACATCTACATGACCCTCCTTTGTGTGTTGTTGTGTTGTATGCATGTCTGACACACAGGCTTACCGCTTTCTGCAGCTCTGTGTCTGTCCTTTTGTGTGCCTCTGAGACAAAGACAAAAACATACATCAAAAATATTGTTACTTACACAGTGCATAGAAAGAACACACATTAATCACATCATGCATACGTTATTGATTCAAAATCTGCATAAACGCCTACATATGACTTCTCTTTTTCTGGTATAATATTCACACACTCACTGCGATCACACTGTTCGATGAGGCGTAGGCAGTACTGGAAAGCCTTCTCCCTCAGACGCTCCTTTGGAGGCAGCAGTCGGCTGGAGGAGGACGTTGCTGAAACCATAGAAACCACTGATCCATCCACCTCCGACCGGTCATCTGTGACACGAGAGGTCAGGATTGAGAAATCACGATTCAAAACCTCTTCAAACAAACGATAGATTATGATAATCAAAGCCCACATGAACAGAGATCAGTAGGTTTTTATCATGGAAAACTTAATCACTGGACGTACTTATTTACAGAAAGGAACAGTGAACTGCTGCTGCAGTGTTGATGAGGAGAAACGTCTTACTGTTAGAGTAGACTGATATAGTATTGATTACAGAGTATTGTTCCTCAGGGAAAAATTAGAGATTTACAGTATACAGTAATGACAGAATTTTTTTTTTTAATTCATCTGTTTTTTTAAGGGAGTTGTTAACGACCAGTTACACTGTGTGTAGCTCTGTTGAGATGTGGCTCCTTGCTCTGATTTCTCAGATGTACGTGCATAGGGACACATGCATAAGGTTGCAAATTTGTCCCAGTGGTTTCACACTTTTATAGGTGTTCATCATCCACCTAGAAATGCAGAGGAACACTGACAAGAAGTTAAAACGTAGGTTTCATATTCTTATAAAAAAAGGCTTTGAAGGATTTTACAAGGAAAACCACACATTTAACAGGTTTGTTTGGATTCACACAATCTCATTATGTGTGAAATTTTTGGTGAAACAAAATTTTTGGTGAAATTTTGTTTACGAGGAAACGTCACCGGGCACCGTTACATTAAAGCTTTAAAATGAATCCTCTGTTGAAACTTAGATGAGTGATTGTTTTAGGGGTTGAGATGAGGTTTTCTGAACTGATCAAATGAAAACAAAAATTGTTGTAATATAACATAGACCGGAAATACTCTGAAGCTGTTGACTGCATCACTGCAACCCAAACCTGAGAGTGTGGAGGACAAAAACAACCACATTATGACCCATTTTAGAGATGAGTAAAATTCACACACTGATATTGATTACACACAGTGTATGGAATAATTTGATCATATTGGGTCTCAAGATCAAAAATATCCAATCAAGGAAACACACACACATAAGGAAAAAAATCTAATTCTTGGTTTCAATGACACCACATGCAACGTAATGTAGTATGTTTAGTATGGTAGTTTTCTATTCTAATAGAGGCTGTTGTTAGAGAAAAGGTATCGTCATTCACCACAGTGATCCATTCATGTTTACAGAAGTTATCAGAGGATCTAAGATCAGACAAAAAGCAGACACCAGTGTAGTGTAGTTAAGAAGTCACATGACAAGATTTTTGGAGAGATTTTAGAGATTATTTGTTAAATCAACTGTAGAGTGAAATGTGAATCACGATCATATCAAGTGTCGCATTTTGACCTGCGCCGCCCCAGAGGTAATCAGAAGATTTAAGAGTTAAGGCTTGCACACTCATGCAGGGGAAGGTCCACGAACTGACGTATCTTACCATTAGAAAAGGAGTGGGAGTGTGAGAGGGAGAGGCTGAGCTGCAGCCTGTTTGCTGGAGGTGATGAAAACACAGGTCAGGTAAACTAAAAATGACGCACAGCCTTCACAACTGATTCTTTGAGGCTGGTGCTCCTTGCATGTAAGCTGCAGCTTAGACATAATGAGCTTCCCTTACATGTGAAGGCAGAAGGTTGTGGTTTGCATCAGAGTCATACCAGTATCAGCTGTGATATTGCCGCTGGAAACAGAGTGGTAGGTGAGAAGCCAGTGGCGCAGCATGGAAAAGGAGTAAACATTCATCCACTGGTCCTCAGTAAAGCCTTGGCCTACACACAGCACAGTGAAGAAATCCCCAGACACGGTCCCATCCAGCTCTGCTATAGGCACTGGCTGATAGAAAACACACAAAGAAGAACACGGTTGAAAACTCAGATCTTGCTTTAATGCCTGCTGTTAGGTTTTATTGTAGTTCACTTACTTGACGGGACCTGGGTCCTGTGAAGAAGCCACCTGAGGATGCCCCGCCTCCCTGTGTGATGCTCGCATAACGCAGCCAATCGACAAGCTTTTTACTCAGGAGGGTCAGCTGATCTGTGGTAGGTCAGGCAGAGAGTAGGGGTGGTGTGAAAAAGCCGAACAAAGGAAAAAACTGCACAACTGCTCAACGGCTGCTTTAAGTTTGCTGGAATCTTTGGCTGATTTGTTTGTTACCTTCAGTGAGGCACTCGGGGGTGTGTGTGAGGATGGCGTTGAGGACTGGCAGTGTGTGTGCGAGGGACTGAGCTGGCGGTTCTGATTGACGGCTCTCCAGGTTGCGAAGGAGCTCCGTGCATAGAGATGACAGATCAGCCCTGGACCCAGCCTGTAGGGGTCAAAGTGTGCAATAAATGGTGTTAGGGTTTAGACATTAACATATTAATTTGTTAATATATTTATTTTTACTGAAACTGGTGAAGCCAAATAGTGCGTTTTTTAGTCTTGTTGCTTCAAGTACTCTTTCATTAGAGGATTTTCAATGAAAGGGCATCCAATTGTCCATGTTGTTGCAAAAAAACACGTCGACTGCGCGCCTCTTGCAAACATCACACATGTCTCCAAATAAATATATTAGGGTGAACAGGACACCTGTGAGAGCAGCAGGGCAACAGCATGACTGTTGAGTTGGCTGATGTTCTCTTGGTTGTAGTTCTCTTCCTGGCCAGGGAGGGGCAGTGTCTCTCTGAGCACAGCTGAGCTCAACACCTGAAGCTGCTCCACTGGTAAGGAGAGCAGAGATACAAGTCTCTTCTGCAGCTCTGCGGGTAACCTTTGATCAGTGACAGAGGAGACATAAGACGTCAGCCTGTACAGAGGCAGAGAGGTTCAGCTCTGAAGTTCAGACTGGATGTCAAACAGTTTGGAGCAGGAACAGACAAAGGTAATTTACTGCTTTAAAATCTCACTGTGGGGCCAGTGCTCTTTGTTTGTCTTTTGTTAATCAAAATGTTGATATCTTATCATAGGAATTGTTACAATTATTATTTGGTTACTAAGTGTGAAACTGAGAGGAGGCTGCACAGTGTGGTGCAGAAAACACAACCCAGATGAAAAGATTACTGACTGAGTAGCTGAAGGATTGTCGCTCTTTGTGAAAACACTGACAGTCAGACAGTTAGATTATGATCTGAGATGCGCAGATTAGACATGAGTGTGACTGGGCAGTGGCTCATCCATGTAAATGAGGAGGCGCAGGCTGGAACTCTTACGTCCTGGTATACTTGGTGGCAAAGAGGATGAGGTGTAGCCGCTGCAGGCAGTCGATTGTCTCATGGCCAAACTCCTTCCCCTGGAGCAGCTTCACCAACCTGCTGTAAAACTTCTGCAGCTCAGACTCCTGGATCTCCCTGAATGAATGACACACACAACACACCTCAGCTGCTGGTTTTGTCTTTGGTTTACTGTTGAAACCTTTGACCACCTAAACCATTGTCACTACAGAAATAGAGTCCATACTTGAACGTTTACCAGTTAAAAATAAAAACAAACATAATATACTGCAATATTGCCAGGTTCAGTTAGCTTCACTTTCTGCTACGTGTACTAACTAAACTAAACAAAAATATTATTGACCTTTAATGCGGTAAATAATACACAACAAAATACAAATACAAAATAAAAGTTATTTTGCCGTTTTTCTCCACCTGTGATGAAAGACAGTTAAATGTTTGAAGCTAACACCGTAACGCACTGACAGGCTGGCAGGTGTTAGCCTCGTTAGCTTGACAACACAATGTAAACAAACAGAGAAGAAGAGTTGAAGGCGGCGGGAAAAACGTCCAGTTCTCCGTTTCCTTACCTGGCTTGTTTAATCAAGCTCTCTGAACCGTGAGAGTACATGGTGAGAGCGAGAGTCGGACATTACTCTGCTGCACCTGGCTGCAGCGGAAGGTAAACAGTCCTGCCGCTGGTTAGGTCCTGACTGGAATCACATGACAGGACTTTAGTTCCGCTTCTTTTTCTTCTTCTTCGTCTTCTTTTTGATCTTGCAGCTTGGACGCAGCGTTGGTGTATCGCCGCCCCCTCAGTCCGGACGACCCCACCACCACCAGATATCTGAGTGTAGTCGAGAGATTAGAAGAGATTATAGAAACACAAAAGTGATTGCACAGTGTAGAAGAAAATGTCAAACATGGGATCAAACCCAGAACATTCTGCTAAATTCCTGTGTTCTTATCAACACTGCGTCCATCTTTGTTTCTGTACGCTTACATGATTATTTACATAACCACATCACGTTTGGCTTTGTCTTTCATATTCACTGAGATGGGCTCTGATGAAATCTTTAGCTTGCATATTGAGTTATATCATCTTCTCTAATCTCTCCTCAGATACTTCCCATTTTGCCTTGAATAGTACAGTGTTCTTAATATATAATGTGACTCATTCACCAAGTTTCTGTCAGATTAGTAACATGATCACTACCCAGTCTATTCCCATCCATTCACCTATTTAAACTAAGTGTAATATCAGTGCAGCTCTGTTCACTTTGGTTTGTTTTGAACCATGTTGATCTTCCATCATTCAGCACTACTGAGTCATAGCCTACTTATCTATGACTTGTAACACTGGCCCCGATCTGCAGTGCTACTTCCCCACAGTGTGCTGTGTCCACCACCCAGACCAGCGGTGAATTTATGTTTCCATGGCAGCTCCTCCTCAAGCCCAGAGCAGAGTTGTGCAGAGTTTGCAAACTTCAACAGAAACTATTTTTGTTTTAATAAATTCCCTTTGATCCTGAAATCCGATTTTGAGTAATGTGGCACATCCCCTCCATTTCTACCTGTTCTATCTGCTCGGACACCCATATATTCTGGGATTTTAGGTTTTAGCCATCTGCCCAAATTAATTCAGATGTTTCTTGAATGAATCTTATAGGCGTCTAGCACTTAACTGCAAAACACCAAGCATATGCACTCAGAGATTTGTGATGATCCAAGTTTTCTTCACTTATCATTTCATCTTTAGCCCCCGCCCACAGGCTTTCACTTCCATTCACTGGCTGAGACCAAGCCTGTGAGTCACAGGAGTAGCTCATTGCAGAGAGCTCCTCTGGGTGCTTCTGGTGATTCTCAACAGTCTCTCAGCTGCAGACAACTTTTACATGCTGCATTGGTTTTCTTTATGTGCCAACATTTTAATCTGCTACATTTTGTCCCTGCCATCAAAATTTGAGTAGTATTTTTTATAAACGACAGCTGAGCCCCCTGGAGGAGACTCAGTCTGCAGTATAACCCTGGTTATCTGATGAACCTGAGCTCTGGGTCTGAGCGTCTCACCCTCTCCAGTCTCCTTACGAACTCTGCATAGGATTTTTTTTGAACATGCTCAGCTCAGATTCAGGTCACTCTCGAAATGAAAGGCTACTATTCCTCTACAACTGGAGCGCTTCACAGGCTTATTACACCCTCCTCCATCATAGTCCTCTCCACACGGCCTACTTACCTCTGCAGACAGCAGCCACATGGCCGATATCTTTGGCAGCTATAGTACTGCACAGGGGCCCTTTTATATGGTATGACTAAGTAAACCAAGTCACACACTTTTTGGCAATGCTTCCTCTTTATATGTGATAAGCTGGAGTTCTATTCCTTTCATTCTGGGTATTGCTCATTTGACTCACACCTACAGTGCTACAGCAGATTTTTATTTTGCTTTGATAGCTACACTGTATAGGCCTGGTACCTCTTGGTACAACCCCTTCTATTCCTTTTCCCCAGAAAACTCTTAGGTTTGAAGCTTTAGATTGCTGATTAGACTGATTAAATGTGAAAGTTCCTTTGACATGCCCTGCAGCCTGGACTCTCTCATTTCAATTTAAAGAAAACCTTTGAAAAATGTCCTTCCTTCCCATCCTTCATGTATATATATCACTACCTTACATCCTCTGCTGTCTCCTTCCTTTATTGCAGTTACTGATAATAAATCATTCTCTGTGGTAAATAAATCGATATTTATTTGAATAATCATGCCACTACAGGTGGTCCCTTACCAATATTCAATTATGTAGTTTTAACCCTAACCCTAACCTTTTTCTGTGAGCATTCAGCAAAGTCAACCACATTGTTATCTATGTAACTATGACAACAACTGACATTTATTAAAGACAAGTCATTATCTTTTTTCGAAACATAAGCAGTTTCGTGCCTAAACTTAACCAAGCAGTTAATGGCTGTTTTTATAGTAACCATGGTAATAGTCGTTAAGTTGGTACAGTTGCATGTTCATTATTACAACCAAGGTCCCCTGCGTATAAGGCCATTACAGTCCTATCAGGAGACACTTGTAGGGCTCATACCAGGATCAACCTCTGGGAAAATCAACCTCTATGAAGGTTAAACTGTGAGGACTTGTTGGATTAAGATAGTGCCATTCAGTCCTTTGTTGTTTGTTCTTACTAATGTTGGAGTCAATTTGCTTAGCAGGTGGGGTATAAAAGGGCCTCACCTGGTTTAAGTCAGTCTCCTGATGGTGGCTCATATAGGTGGCTGCAGTTTGATCTTTTTGGGTTATTTAAGTTCTCAGTGTGTGTGTGTGTGTGTGTGTGTCAGTGCAGCTGGCTGGTGTGGGGTGGGATGCGCCTTTGGTGAGATCCCCACACCTTTTGAACAAGATTATGGTCACTGGGACACACATTACTGGGGCATGTTTGCTGTGCTGGATCCAATGTGGGTGAGAAGGGCCACTCTTGTACTTTCCAGTAGCCTAGTCTCCCTACTAGTTGCCCCAGCCTACTTCCTATATTTTTGTGTGGCTGATTTCAATTATTTTAGCCCATGTAATGCCATGTAATGCCATGTTATACCTTACCACTTGTGTGGTAAGGTATGCAAGAAACAGGGTTATTTATTCTTGTATCCAGCAACTCCAGTTCTCACTTTCTTTAGTTCCAGTCCTGGCCGTGTTGAATCTATTCAATAAAATGATTTGACCTGTGCCCGTGTCCTCATAGCTTTTTGAACAGTCAGTTGGTGTTTGACCTTCAGTGTATCCTGGGGTGAAAGGCCCCAGGTGGCATTGTTGTGCCCTGTGGCTCTTGTTTTCCTCCACCGATTACCTGCTCACTCACCCCACTCCTTGCCACATGCAGATCGACATTTAACAAGAGTCATTACTTGATTTTGCCCATGAAAGTTTCCGTCAAAAGTAACATTTACCATCCAAAGGTCAGAAAAAAACAAAGAATCCCTCTACTCACTCCCACACTCGTGGTTCCAGTGGTCGCTTCTCAGTCAGTATGTATGGTGGTCCTTGGGTCACTGTCTGCTGAAAACCCCTGCTTTAGATATTTTTTTGCAAACATCTAAAGGTCGCACTATCAAACAAAGAGTAACAGTCCCAGAGTCAGCACTGCATCATTCAATTTAGCCGACATCACATTTCTGTTTTACATCTTCAAATGAAAACCAGGGACATTTTACAGTTAGTAACTTCATACAAGGCCAATACTACAACATGTATAGGCCTGCAGACCTTTCTCATAGATACATATTCCCATCACACTATAAAAGCACAGCCATAATCAATGACATTAATAACAACTGTCTCCTTTACAGTATCACTTCCACAGCCTCTCAACTGTCATTACTAACATGTACTTTCCCTGCTATGACAAGTCAAGACAAAAATGTCTGCTGTGAAAAAAAAGCCCATAGTGTCAACACTGCCTGCAGTTTAACATGTCTTTTGAAGCACTCATAAAAAAAGAGGCTAAGCTCATGCACTGAATCACTTATATGTTTCGCAATTTACAATTATGAATATTCTATTTCAAATTCTCCTGCACTGCATTTCAGATATGAAAGCATAGTCTCTGTTTACTCCAGGCCCACCTCACGACTTTACAGATAAGTTTACACATCTTCAGAGATACAGATCTTACAAATTTGAACTCCTGCATTCAGATTCCTGCACACTGAGTAAAAGTGCAGAGCCATCAGAACCAAAATGTTATTTGAATATCAAAAGTGAAACACACTCATTGCCCTCTTTCAGTATCAATGGTGGAGGATGTATTCAGATCCTGTCTATGTTATAGTATATATATATAGTTTGAACATCAGCCCTCTGAAAGACGTGGAGGTGAACTGATAGCCTACAGACCGGCAGTGCTTCAGTGTTTCCACATTCACAGAAACGATTTGCCTGTTACATTGAGGGTTAGAGGGTTATCAGAGGTTGAATAATGAGTTGATCACTAACAGGATAAACAAATCATATCTCTGCAACAAGACAGTTAATAGTCTGTAAAGCACTCCCTACCTACTCACCTACTGAGAACTTCAAATAAGTCACTACAGCACATGGCTATCAATAATGTATCGATACTGACATGATCTTTGGCCCTGGTACTGGTCCTGTGTGATCGCAGCCACAGAGCAACAGAACAGACAGAGGTTGCGCTCCTCCTCACCTCAATGCAGCGAACTTGTTATTTCCATCTGCGCTCACACCGCCCGCCTCCGCTCTCTCTCTCTCTCTCTCTCTCTCTCTGTGTGTTTGTGTGTGTGTGTGTGTGTGTCAGGCAGTGAGTCGGGGCCACATCTCCCATGCGCTCCTCTGCGTCTTTCAAACTTCTCTTTCTGTCGGACACATGGAGACAACCTGAGACTCTGGGATCTGGACTGAAACAACCGGTTCTCGTGATTTCTATGAAGAGGAAAAGAAAGGACCAAAGAAAACAAGACAACAACAACAACATCAGTCTACCACGCCTAAGTCAACCGTGCTTTCCCTCTGACACCGGGGGGACTAAAGCTCCTGAACCCACTTCTCAGGTAGGCAACCTAACTCTGATCATGTTCCCGTGGTGCAAACGCGCTCAGGCGTTGATCCACTGAGAAATAAGGTGAATGGTTTGAAAAGTGGTTTATCATGGGGCTGGTGGAGCCGCGTCAAGTTTGAGTGGAAAAATCGAGAAGTCAGTTACAGTTTCACCTCACAGACTGTCACAACAGTGCTGCGCTTTATCTGGGCTGGTGGCATGATTAAGAAGAGGACCACACACTCACAACCTTTCTCAGAGAGGTTTTAATAACTCGGTGCGTGTCCGTTCCTCGTGCACTTCACTCGCTCTGCTGATTAATCTCGAGACGAGAGAAAACCAGTTTGACTCTGTTTGTGATTGTTGTTATTTATTGTTCAGCTCCGTCATCAGATCCATCCTGTGGTTCGAACTACATGAAGAAAGTTACAGACCTTTGGTTTAGCTGCTGAACAATGGCTGTCAACCCCGGGTCATTATGTGGCATTATCAGAAATGTCTGGGATTCCTGCAGCAGGTGCAGACAAAGAGATCCAGTGAGAGGGAGAATCAGGGACACACAGGTCATCTACACTCAGATGTGATTGCATCCTGTTAATTTATTGGGATGCACTGACCCCAACCTATGAATATTCTTTTTTACTGATTGCTTTCATGAAACTACTGAGTATGATGTGCCCCTTTAAATGCTAGTGCATTAAAATGCACTATTCGGTCACTCTTAGAGGCCAGTTCAGAATGACTTTTTTTTTATCTTCAGGGTTATTAGAAGTGGCATGTCAGGTGGTTTGTTGCAGCTTGCACCAGATGCACCTGACTGAGCTCTGCTTTTTTGAAAGTCATGCAAATCGTACAGGCAATGGACAGAGAACACAGACGGGGCCCAGATATCACTTTCCTATATATGCCTCAGCTATTCTGCTGGACAATGGAGCCTTTATGATGGTTTGCACACCTGAACCAATCATATCTGTGCATCAGCCTTGTGCCCGGCCAATCCCAGTCAGGAAACACTCACAGCAAACCTGCAGGAGGCCCTCGTGTCGATTGTCGAGCCTTGTGTCGAGCATGGGGTGAATGAAGTGAATTTGTGTGAGGAAGTGGTGATTCTTAGACACAGAGACAACACATGTTCACTTCTGTGCTGGAACACGATAGAAACTGCATGTGCTGCACAATGCAAAGCAAAACACTCACTACCAGTTCAGTGACTAAGCTGCACTATTAAACGTTGTGTTGACTATAATCTGGGTGAGTCAGAGTCAGTGGCACACGACTACTGGTAGATTAGATTTCCACTGTGATGGACACTTTGGTCTCCCTGACATGAGTCCTTGATGTGAGTTTGTGTGTGAGCAGAATATAGCTGTGGTTGGCTGAGACCAAAATAAATCTGGGTCACACCTTGTGAGGTAAACTCACACACATTTGGCCTTGTGCTGTGTGTAGATTTCGGGGGAACTGAAGAGGAATTTACTGATAATTGTCCCTCCAGACGGATCATATGTGTTGTTTCATTCAGCGTTAACACCACAGTGAAAATCATATGACCAGAGTGACCACAAAGTGTTACACCTACACACTCTGTCTCTTTGCATTAAATGACTAAATGAATGATCAAGTTCTAGATAAAAACATCCAGATAAATTGCTGCAGATTGAATCAGCATCATGGAAAATAAGTGGAAATCGGTTTGTTTCCACTAAACATCTTATCATTCACTGAAATCACTCACAGAAAGTAACAAAGAGCATAACACAAATCTAATGAACGTTTCCTCTCTACCTCTAATATCACCACAAAACTGTGAACCAACAGCACACAGCTCAACTCATTTCTAATAAGTCCCAGTGATTGTAGCAGCAAATGAAATTACACCGTAAAATATATACTTATAAAATAAGAAGTAGAATGTAGAAGTATAAATCATCATCATCATGAATGTAAGAGTATAGATTACAGTAACAACCAGTGGGAACTAATGCAACATTATATGAAGATTTAATTTCAGTTTGTCTGCCATGCATCAGATGTGATAATCACTCTTAGTGTAAAACAGTCTGATGTTGAACTGTAAACTTTGTCACAGAAATGTTGCTCTTAAAATTTTTCTAAGTGGTGAAAACATTAGGTGGATCAAGACGACAAAAACTCCTCCATGTTTTCTACTTTATTTGTTCTTTGGGTCATGGAGAGAAGGTTTTAATACACACTGTTGTGCAAAGACGTGAAACTGGACTCCATATTTTCTGATCTCTAGTATTTTCTTCAAATTGTATAATATTAGACAATGTGCTTCAAAAGTCCACCATCTTGTCGACGTGATGAAATCTTTTTGAGACGCTGAAGACGTTTCCACTGAAAGCCAACATTTGCATTTTTAAATGCAAATGTAGGATCTATTTCAGATTCAGAGCAGACTGCAGATCACACTTCAGTTATGGCACTAGTTAATCATGCGCGTACGTGACGTGAAATAAAATGTGCAAGTAGTGGGCTATAAATGTATTTCCTTTGTTGACAAAATTTCATTCGTGTTGGGCGCACTGTATGATTTTGCACTGCATGTATTAAAATAACAGCGTTATCAGCGGCAGGCCGGTAATAAGGATGTCCGGTACAGCACATAAAAAGCTATGGCAAGGCAGCAGTAAAAAGTTGGAGTTCCCAGCAGGTGTGAAATGATATTGGAAAGTAATACTTAGTGCACCAGAGTCCAGTAAGACAGTACAGTCATGTTTTGTTTGCGCTGTCTCCGTTGTGTGCTGATGAATGAAAAAAGAAGGGAAAATGCAAGGTTTAGTTTGAGGAGACACAGACAGGTACACGCTCCTCTAAAAAAGACAATCAACTCCCCTGACCACAATACTATAAACAAAAGCAGCTGACTGAGAAGACTAAAGGAGAGGAAAGGAAGACAGCTACTACACACATCTGGTTTGAAAAGGAGGAAGCAAGGATGAGTTTTCTCGGTAATGAACTCCAAAATAAGAGAAGAGAGAAGAGGAAACATGAATGTGGTTACTGAGGAGGTCTGTGTGTGTATGTGTGTGTGTGAGTGTGTGTGTGTGTGTGTGCACTGTGTACTTTTGCATGAGTGCATGGGTGTATGTTAGTCTGAGTGCTTGTGGTTTCATCATCTGCTGTGAGTGTAGCAGTACATACACACTCTAGATAAAAATAATAAGTGTTGAAAGAGTGTGATATTTCTCTTCGCCTCAGACTGCGTTTGAAAAGCAGCTCATTACTGATTTTGCTCACGGACTGTCTGAGTCTACAAGGAGCTGGACGAGAGACATTTACTGACCGACTGGCGTGCGGTAAAACCCACAGCCCGTCTGCTCTCCTCAGTGTTTGTCTGTTTGTGTGTTTGTCTGGAGCAAGAAAGCAAAAGCTGACATTTTGACATGCATGGTGTAGATGACAGTTGTATGCAAAAGTGTGAGTGATTGTGTGTGTTTACATGAGTAATGACATCAGATAGCCTCGATTTGCCTAACTGTAGCCTGCAAGTCACAAAGCAGGATTATAGGAGAACACCTACTAGCCAGGCAGCATGCAAATACTAGAGGAGCATGGACAGCATGTGTGTGTGTCTATATGAGAAAGAGACTGAAATGATGGAGAGAGGAAATCAAGTGGGAGTAGGAGGAAGATAAAGAGAGTAGAAATACGTCTCTGGAAAAGTAAAGAGAGACAGGAGAGGCCAGTGGAAAGATGTCAGTTGGTTAAAGTTTAGTTGTTTCTAAGGGAAACAGATGAAGTGGAGAATGTGTGGGACCCAGATGAGCAAAATCTCACTCTGTCTCTGCTTTGTTTATACTTAATATCGTTCCTTTGATCATATCACAGCATTACACCTTGCACAGGCTGCCAGTCAATAAACATGTTTTTTTTCTGTGCTCAGTGGTCACATCATCACTGTGTGACTCATTTCTATGGATTTATCCTTTCAGATCATCAGTGATAACGCCTTCTGGTTATTATTTGTATTTTTCTTTATTCTAATTGTGAATACCAGCGTATTAACAAGCTGGACCAGCATCAAATTATAACAGGTCTTCAATATAATTACCTGTGTGTGTGTGTGCCTCCTGTTCCTCGCTATGTCAGCCCTGTGATAGACTGGCAACCTGTCAAGGGTGTGCTCAACCTGTTATAGTGGTTCTGCGGAAAATTTCAGGTCTGCCTGTTGGGAGTCAAATAAAACAATTCTGGAGAGGTGGCATGCACCAAGATTTATTCTCTATATAGAGAGGGAACAGAACATAGAACTACATGGCAGATAGCAGTTCAGAGTTGTGCCCCCTGACCAGAGACTATAGTCCCTTCTTATAGTCCATCCTATGTCTCTGGTTAGCTCATCTTCAGTCATAAGATCAGCTCCCTTAGGCAATAATACCATCACAGTGCATTAATCAACGAATGCATGTCCCATAGGTGATGTTGTGGTAACCCCCATTTGTTGCTTTAAGTATAGGAACTTACAACATACATTAGTTTCAGAAAAGGTGATACAGAGTTCATCCTGTTGACCTTCCTCATCCCAAGGTTGATTACAGTCAGGGTTCAGTAGGTTACCTCTAATGGACATTACAGGTTACTACAAGGCTACAACTACAGAGAGTACTTCAATAGAATAATTCACTAATTATTACAGAGAATGCTAACATCAGTTAATTTCCACCACAGTGGTATAGTCAATGGATGGATGCATGGATGGTTTACCTTGAAGCAGAAACAACAATAGATAATAAAAAAGGAGGTGTAACAGATGTCTGCTGTATTTTGCATCAGGACCCCTTTTAGGATTTTATACATCTAAACTTCCTACTTACTTTGTATACACTATTCGGTGCTTATTTTTACACAGGGTGTCATTTTGTCCAGTTGGCCTAATGAAATGCAGCTTTGTTATCTGTTTTGAGTAAGGGGGCACTATCAAACACACACACTGCGTAGCCAATAGCCTCTGTTGGTCTGGCTGTTTTTCAGGGTGTGAGAGATGGAGAACGGGACTTCGGCGATGTCTGAAGATGTGGATGTGCTGTGGGAGAAGGTGGAGAACAAACGCTACGACCTGTGTTGCAACATCTCCCCGTCAAAGCTCACCCCCTACCTCCGCCAGTGCAAAGTCCTGGATGAGCAGGACGAGGATGAGATTCTCAACTCCATGCTGCTGGTCTCCAAAGCAAACCGCACAAGTAGGCAGAGCGATATGTGTGTGTGTGGGCGCGTGTTTACGATCTTATTGCGTCTTCAGAGGAAATCCTGTTATCTTTGATTAAAGGCTGTTAATCCCTCCTCCATCAGGCCGCTTGCTCGACATCCTCCACACTAAAGGGGAACGGGGTTATGTGGCGTTTCTGGAAAGTCTGGAGCTTTACTACCCCCACCTGTACAAGCAGGTCACAGGGAAGGATCCAACACGACGCTTTTCCACCATCGTAGGTGAGACGGACACCTCAGGATGCAGACACATGCATGTCATGCATAGACGGACACTTTTACATAGACATGCTGCAGCACAGCAGTGATCATTTGAGTCATTTACAAAGAAACAAAGACCATACAAACCATCAGCTGAAATACACCAGGAAACACATTTAATTACTTCATTACATAATTCAATTGATTATATATTTATGTATTTGTTTTTTTTTGTTTTTTTAGCTCAGCATCACCTTTATTATCTTAATACAGCTGTTATAAATCTCATTCAGCTGGTTCAGGTTAAAAATATATCCAAATTAGCCAACAAAGTTACATCATCTAAAGGAGTCTGGTTCAGTTCACCGAGTATTTATTATCTCCAGTGTCTTCTTTCTGTATCTGCTATCTGCTGTGATATGGCTGCAGTGGAGGAAGGCCAAGAGGGCCTGACGCAGTTCCTGATGAACGAGGTGATGAAGCTACAGCAGCAGACCAAGGTCAAGACCCTGCAGCAAACGGAGCTCAGCAGGCAGAACCGCACGCTGGAGGACGAGCAGAAGAAGCTACGGTTGGCCAATCAGGAGCTCCAGGCCTTCCAACAGAGTAAAAAAATACACATCCTCATTCTCAGATGTTTTCTGGTCCTGACGTTGTGAGACTTCTCTTCCACCTGTGTTTCCCCCACTAAATTCTGATTTCATTTCTAAAAATAATAATCATGAATCCATTCTGTGTTCACTGAAAGTGCAACACTGCCACACATGCTTGGTTTACCCTTTACCCTGCTGGGTGCACAGTGGTATTTATCATCATGTCCTGTGCTAACTTTGCAGTTGCTTCACTTTCACGTTTAAACTGTTGCTGAAATAATTTGATAACACCTGTGCTTCTCTTACAGTGTTTAGCTGTATGCTGTCTTGAATTAGATCTAGTGTAGTTGCCTCTGAACATCAAATTCTGGTCTGGTTTTTCTTTTCATTCAGTCTAGACGTTCTTTTCTATATTTAAGATAATACGTGATAAGAATTCATCAAGAATAGCTGATGTGCAGCCACTTAAGACAGGAATGCAATGAAGGGTTGAAACAAAGCAAAAATAAATCAGGTAATTTGAAGGTTTATTTTAAAGTGGCTGTGTGAAGCTTCGAAGAACTTCATTTTGACTTTTCTCACACTTAAAATGATTGAAATAACGTAGCAGCATCTTTATGAAAAACACTAATCTAAAATCTAAACACTGTAGCATGAGCTTAGATATTTAAAAACAGAGCTAGAAAAAGCACAGTGAAGTTCAAGGTAGGGTCAGGACACCTGACCAAGGTGTAAAGTGCAGGTTAAGGGAGGACATTTTACTCTGTTGTTTGCATGTTGCAGCAGTTATTACAGGTCAGGACCTCCGGTGTGTGTGTAACAGGCCAATACTGAGCTTGGACCAAACTGACTGTGGTTGTTTCTCCAGGATACAACAAGTTGAAAGAGGAGAGAAACACCTACAGTGATGAGCTGCTGAGGATCAAAGATGAAAACTACAAACTGGCCATGAGGTACGCGGCGCTGAGTGAGGAGAAGAACATGGCGGTGATGAGGAGCCGAGATCTGCAGTTAGAGGTACCGACGGACACACGTCACTGCGCTGCAGCTCAATGACAGTGAGCTGTGATGTAATGTGAGAGGATCAATGTAGCGGCGTGTCTCTGTCTTCTTATTCATTGTCTCTGTATGTATAGATTGATCAGCTGAAGCACAGGCTGAACAAGGTGGAGGAGGAGTGCAAGATGGAGAGGAGGCAGAGTCTCAAACTGAAGAATGACATTGAGAACCGGCCAAAGAGAGAGCAGATCTTTGAGCTGGAGCGAGAGAACGAGATGCTCAAGATCAAGCTACAGGAGCTACAGTCCATCATACAGGTATGGAACACACACATGTACACAGGCACACACACACACCCACACATGTACCCTATATGAGTACATACTAATATTAAATGTTCATCATGAAACTAGCTGGGACTATTTTACAACCTTCTCACATCTTCAGTCTGCAATAATAGATTTCATGGCTACCCCACTTTGGCAAATCTAATGTCTTGAGTATTAACATTCATGTGAAGTGGTGTTTATGTCTAGCCAAGGAGTTAAAGTCAAAGAGTCACTCTCCTTTCAGTTCTGTTTTGTGTGCACTAACTCCTCAGAAAAATATCTGGCTCTTAATATAAAGATGTGGTTAAATGTCCTTAAATAGTTTGTTGGCACGAGGTCGTACTGGGTTCATATCCGACGATGTGTGAGCATGTTTTTTTCTGTTCCACCCAGCCTGGTCCCCTGCCTGCGTCAGACAAGGCCATCCTTGACATTTTGGAGCATGACAGACAGGAAGCACTAGATGACAGACAGGATCTGGTCAACCGCCTCTACAACCTACATGAAGAAGTCAGACAGGCAGAGGAACTACGAGACAAGGTAACACACGCACGCACGCACGCAGGCACGCATGCACGCATGCACACACAAGTAGCCTACATACTCATGAAGGATGTAACATGGGGAAGTTAGACGAGTGGTCTCATGACTAAGTGGCTGCTGGTTTGAACTTTCATTCAAATGAGCGATAGTGTGAACCTGAGTGAATGTGAAACAGAGTCAAACTCAAAAATAAGACAAGTTGATAGAAACAGACCAAAGAAACATAAACCCATGATCAGGTCAGAGAAGTCAAAGCCCATGAGACTCTGTGTAAAACACACCCTGTGCAGAAACACCCATCTCAGGACTCTATTTCCTTTCTCTTCTTCTTTGTTTCTCTTCCTCCTTTTTGACTCTCTTTGCCAAATAATCTCT